>CAUYPK010084872.1:0-25261 GCA_963574355.1 Loris lydekkerianus | reverse complement strand
ATATTTGCAGGTTATGTCTCCAACAAAGGTTTAATAACCAGAATCCACAGAGAACTCAAATGTATAAGCAAGAAAAGAACAAGTGATCCCATTGCAGGCTGGGCAAGGGACTTGAAGAGAAACTTCTCTGAAGAAGACAGGGGCACAATTTACAGACATATGAAAAAATGCTCATGATCCTTAATTATCAGAGAAAGGCAAATCAAAACTACTTTGAGATATCATCTAACTCCAGTAAGATTAGCCCAAATCATAAAATCCCAAGACCAGAGATGTTGGCATGGCTGTGGAGAAAAGGGAACACTTCTACACTGCTGATGGGAATGCAAATTAATACATTCCTTTTGGAAAGATATTTGGAGAACACTTAAAGATATAAAAATAGACCTGCCATTCAATTCTATAATTCCTCTACTAGGCATGTACCCAGAAGACCACAAAAATCACATTATAACAAAAGTATTTCTACCAGAATGTTTATTGCAGCCCAATTTGTAATTGCTAAGTCATGGAAAAAGTCCAAGTGCCCACTGATCCACGAATGGATTAAAAAATTGTGGTATATGTACAGCATGGAATATTATGAAGCCTTAAAGAAAGATGGAGACTTCACCTCTTTCATGTTTACATAGATGGAGCTGGAACATATTCTTCTTAGTAAAGTGTCTCAAGAATGGAAGAATAAGTATCCAATGTACTCAGCCCTACTATGAAACTAATTTGTAGCTTTCTTATGAAAGCTATAACCCAGTTATAACCTAAGAATATGGAGAATGGGGAGAGGGAGGGTGGAGAATGGGTGGAGGGAGAGTGATTGGGGGATTACACCTACAGTGCATCTTACAAGGGTATATGTGAAATTTACTAAATTGAGAATATAAATGTCTTAACACAATAACTAAGAAAATGCCAAGAAGGCTATGTGAACCAGAGTGATGAAAATATGTCAAATGGTATATAAAACCAGTGTATGGTGCCCCATGATCCCAATAATGTACACAGCTATGATTTAATAAAAAAATAAAAAATGAAAAATAAAAATAAAAAATAAAATATTCTGACAGCCTCATTAAAGCCAATAGGCAGAAAGAGTGCTGTCAGCAGCCCATAATAATGACTTCATGTATACCTGGTTTGAACAAGAAACTAAGCAAAACCATCTGGTTTAGATGCTGAGAAAATGCCTCAGGAGATCATAAAAAAAAAAAAAAACCTCTGTGTTCTTTTCTCTAGGCTAAATGTCCCACTTCGTAAGATTTCTTGGTAGATTTTATTTCAGAAGACTACATTTTCCAGCCACTATTCCAAATTATAAATATAAGTAATTCCTTCAAAGCTATACCTTGTTTTTAATGCTTATCTAAAAGGAAGGCACACTAACACAATAAACAATGAGTTAACCAAAACATGAAATGAAAAGAAACTGAATCCAAATTCTGTATGGGCAGTATCGTCCTTTATTCCACTCATGTGCAAGTCAGCTGAGTTCAAGAAGGAAGTTAGCACATGAGTTAAGGTGGATGGAAATGTAAAAGGTTGGAAAGGTAGGGGTTGGCACATTCCTTCTTTCTTACGTGGAACATTCTATTTGGGCGGGTCAATTCTATTTGCATGGGTCCCTCCATTGCTCTCTATTAGTAATGAAAAGATCAACCAACTTTTGTCTTCTGTTGTGACAGTACATGGAAACTCAGTTTGTTCTCACTTTTCTATGCTGTATGTGGATGGAAAATTGGTACAATTTTACTAAATAATAATTTAGTGAAGAATCTATTACTAAAACTTATGTGTGCATTTTAACTCCGAATTTTACTACTATAAATTTTTCTTAAACACAGTAAGAAGGGTGCAAATATGAGTATATGCATTTATTCATGCCATCATAGCATTTATTTGCAAATGTTTAAGAAAGGACTAAATAGCTACTAATGGGCACTGGCTAAATAGAGTATATCCACACATTTTAGTATGCTACCTAGCTGTTAAAACATATATGCATGTATGTATGTATGTGTATATATATATATATATATATATATATACACATACATACATATACATATATAGAGAAAGAAGTATTGAGAGGTGTATTTAGATATTACTGAATGAGAAAAAGTAGATTATAAAGTAGAAATTGGGGTATAGTCCCATTTTTAATAATATGTGTATTTGATACGTGCATATACACACACATACCTTCTTTTCTTAAATGTCTAATATATTTTAAGGAGACACGGAGATAAATAATTGAAAGCTAGTCTCAAAAAATGTTAATAGCAATTATTATAGCGAATAAGATTTATATATTTTTCTTTTCTATACTTTTTAGTCTTTTATAACAATAAACTCTAACATTTTTTATGTTATCAGGATAAACCTTTATTTTAGGAACATAATGATTTGTTTGAGAGACCTCTTACTGTCTCATTAAACCAGACTTGTGATCTATGAGTTGTGTCTAAAGAGGGTAAAAATTCTGTTTCTGGTTTTGTGCATATTGCTAACCCCTTCACAGGACTAGCAAGAAAGCATTGAGCAAAGGAAGCTGCTGTGTGGGTCGGGGTGGAGTTCAGTGTAGAATTTTGGAAGAGATTGCTGTCTGCTGAAGGTGTGGATGCTATACTGCAGAATTCTCCACTGCATTTGTAAGAAAAAGAAAAGGCTTTGTTATATTTTTCCCAAACCATGAGTTTACTAGGGTTTGGGAAGTATGTAGTGTTTACTGAAATTAAAGTTTCCAAGCTACTATTGACTTTAACTTATTTTTTCTCCTTCATTGAAATCCAGCAACCTAAAAGTGTGAGAATTGTCAAAGACAGGGAGGAACTCAGGGTAGCATCTGAAGAAACCATCTATCTGGAGGTCCATTAGGAAAGACCTTGAAAGCTACTTGCAGATTTTCATCTCATGGTTAAAATATTGACTTTTTTTGAAACCAATAATCACACATTCTGAAGCCAAGCCATAAGCTGAAGTCAGACAATCCTTAAATATTATAGTGCTTCAATTATAAATCCAGCTATGCCAATGAGTACAAAGTAGAGTATTCTTCCTTGCTATCCAATTGATGTGGAGACATTGCAAACGTTAAACAATTATACCAAGTAGGGTGTATATTACATTCTAGAAGAATACAATAGTGTGTGATAAGTGTTATTCAGTGATATTATTTTGTTAAGTCCTGAATTATGAAATGTATTAATATTAAGCAGAGAAGGAAAACTTCCTCCAAAAAACAAATCTTCCAGAAAGCCTATGGCTTCATTTTTCCAAAAGGATAGTACCAATTATTACCCAGAGAATATCTGTGTTCTGAATCCAAGGTCCCTTCATCATTGGCATCCTACCTCTCATGCTCCAGAATTCATAGTCACATAAATATCTCCATGAGTCTCATAAACCTTGCCCATCTTTATCCCCACTGCAATTACTTGAGTTCAGTTCTCTATGAATTTTTACTTGAATTGGTGAAAGAGCTGTGTTATTCCTGCTCCTTTCTTTGTCCTCTTCTGATCAAATTAACCAGTGTGGTTTTTCTAGACATATCTCTGACTCTACCAGTATCCTCCATAAATGCTCCATCAGCTCCCCATTTCCAACATCATGAAATCCAAACCCCATAGGATGACACACACAGTTCTGTGTGGTTGATGCCCTCTTTTTGTCTCTCCTGTATCATCTCTACTGGTTTTTATGGAGATAAAAAGACACTTTTTGGTCTTCATCCTGAAATACTACTCATTCCCATAACCTACCAAGTTCTTGTCACCTTGGTGGGATGCACATGTGGACCCTCCCCCAATCAGATATTCCCATGATGCATTTTCTACCTGAATGACTTTCAGTTCATCCTTTAGAATTCAGTTCCGGTGCCTCTTCCAGGAAGTCTGACCTCATGCATTAGGGGTTTATAGCCTTTTGTCTTGACTGTAACACTCCACATGTGTCTCTAATTTAGGGATTGTCACAATATCTGTAACAGTTTCCATGTGCACTGTCAACTCCTTGAGGCCAAGAACTGCATCTTATTCATTGTTGTATCCTAAAACAGATTCTCACTTTATGTCCAGTATATGATGGGTGCCCAACATTTGTTAAGTTCAAAAATGAATGAATGAATGAGAGGTGAAGAGTATATGTTATAAATAAAATTATTGAAATGTGAACATTATCATGAATGTAGAATTAAGTAGCTATATAAGGAAGTACTGAATAATATTAAGAAAAATAACAGACTCAGACTATGAAACCAAACTTTTCCAAAATTTTATTTAGTGATCAATCCACATATATTGTACACCATGAAATATTATGCAGCCTTAAATAAAGATGGAGACTTTACCTCTTTCATGTTTACATGGATGGAGCTGGAACATATTCTTCTTAGTAAAATATCTCAAGAATGGAAGAAAAAGTATCCAATGTACTTAGCCCTACTATTAAACTAATTTATGACTTTCATATGAAAGCTATAACCCAGTTATAACCTAAGAATATGGGGAAGGGGGAGAGGGAGGGGAGGGAGGGGGAGGATGGGCGGAGGGTGGGTGATTGGTGGGATTACACCTGTGGTGCATCTTACAAGGGTACATGTGAAACTTGATGAATGTGGAATGCAAATGTCTTAGCACGGTAACTAAGAAAATGCCAGGAAGGCTGTGTTAAACAGTGTGATGAAAATGTGTCAAACGGTCTATAAAACCAGTGTATGGTGCCCCATGATCGCATTAATGTACACAGCTATGATTTAATAAAAAAATCCACATATATTAATAGTTATATATCATTTTATGTGTGTATATATATATCTACAATAAATTTAACATTCTAATTAACATTAAGAATATGAGAAATATATGCAGACACACACACTATATATAGTGAAAGAACTAAGAAAATTTTATCCAAAAATATGACTTCTTAACCTAAAGAATATTTTTAATTACAGGTCATTCACAACTAGGAAGCATAGGAAAAGCTTTCTCTCTATCCACGTAAAACCAGACTGACCTTATCAGGGAATCAAAGAGGGCAACTGACTTTCTTTCCTCCCATGAATTTGCTAGCAGACCTTGCCCAAATCATTTAAAGCACAATACCTGTCTTTCAGGTTAATTTACAAGTCAGTCTGTTAGCAACCACTTGCTACACCCTTACTCCACATTCTCTACCCTCTTTTCAAAAGGGCAACTATAAAGGCATCTGACCAGCATCAAGACATTGGGTAATCATTCTTGTAGTTCCCTTCACCATATGAATTATATTTGGAAATAAAATTTTTTCTTATTAATCTTGTAACTGTGAACTTTCAAGGGAAAAATTGGTAAGTTTTGCTGTGATCCCTACAATACACACACATACGTATAAAAATACACATAAATATGTGTGTGTGGGTATGGAGATATGTATAATATTTGCATATTTCCACATACACATTTCTTATATTCTTAATGTGAATTCAGCTGAGCTCCTATCAGTGTACTCACTCTATTCACTAACCAAACCTGTGGCTTATAGAAGAGTCTGCAGTGCCCACTGCATGTTTTCCTATGTTTAAGTCCTCATTAGGTTCTAGAGTACAGAATCTATTATTTTGCATGCTATTAGGTCATTTCAAAAGTTTTGTTCGTTTTTATGAGTCTACTTTAAACTGTAATATCTCAGTGAATTCAATTTAATTGAAATAAGTGCCATTTGAATCAGTGCACTTTTGCCAACGTAACACAAGTCAATTAATTCCGTTGGCATAAAAATTGGGTGCTCAGGATTCGATGAAGTCAACGAAGGCCATTTTTGCTAGGTCCTGATTGGCAAAGGTTCTACCGGTGAGAAAGTTATAGAAGTGCTTGAAACGATGGTAGTTGGTTGGCAAGAGGTCTGGGGAGTATGGTGGGTGGGGCAGAACTCCATCGCTCAATTCCTTTAATTTTCGGACGGTGATTTGTGAGACGTGCGGCCAGGCATTGTCATGGAGCAGGATTGGACCTCTTCTGTTGACCAGTGCTGGCTGCTGCTGACGCAATTTTTGGTACATTTCATCGATTTCCTCACAATAGGACTCTGCTGTGATGGTTTGGCCTGGTTGCAAAAAGTTATAGTGAATCACACCAGCCGCTGACCACCATACAGTAACCGTGATCTTTTTTTGGTGGGGGTTCGCCTTTGGGAAGTGCCTGGGTGGCTCATCGGTGTCCAACCACTGTCCTGAATGTTTCCTATTGTCGTAGAGAATACACTCTTCATCACACGTTATGATCCAATCCAAAAAAGGATCGTTTTGGTTGCACAAAAGCAATGAAGAACAAACATCGAAATGTGACAATTTCTGCCAATCGTTTAAATCGTGGGGCACCCACTTTTCGAGATTCTTGACCTTTCCAATACATTTTAAACCATCAAAAACTGCATGGGAGCTGACACCCACTTCTTCCGCCATCCCACGCACCGTTTGTGATGGGTCAGTCTCCACCAGGGTCCTCAAATCCTCATCCTGGATTACTCTAGATCGACCACTTTGGGGCTCATCTTCAAGGCTAAAATTTCTGGAACAAAATTTTGCAAACCAACATTGAATAGTGCGTTCATTAACACTATCATTGCCAAATGCCTGGTTAATTTTTCGGGCTGTTTCGGCGACGCTTTGGTTCAATTTGAATTCGTAGAGAAAAATTGGCCGAAAATCGCTTAATGACATCATATAGTAATAGGCTGAAAAGAATAAAAAAAATTAAAAGTAGAAAAGAATGAACAGCATCATTGTATAGAGTATAAAATTCTCCATCGATCAATATATACTATGACACAGTAGAATAAATATTTACTGAGATATGGAACTACAAAAACACATGACATTAAAACGGACAAAACTTTTGAAACAACCTAATACATGGTGCCTAGTTCTGTTTTAAACACTCAGTAGTTACATTCGTGGAAGGAGATGGACATGACCTCACGAGAAAGGAAAGGGATTATTTATTTGGTCTGAAGAAGTAGAAATGTAGGTACCAGGAATTCAGCCCAAAGCACCAAACCTGATATTTCATGAATTTAGGAAAGTTTTTCAAAGGAAGATTAATGAACAGGAGTTGACATCTTATTAATAATTCCTTTCTTGAGAGACTCAGGCAGCTTGGGCTGTTTTCAGCTCTTTCAAGTCCTCTCTTCTGCTGATATAGTGAGAAGCAGCAAATTCGAAGTAAAGCTAAAAGAAGCCTGGATGCTCAGCCTCTGGACAGTCATATTCAGTATTTGTGAGAGCCTGTAAATGGCTAGTGAGCTGGTGGTAACATTATTGATTCTATTTTTAACAGTTGACTTCCTTATAATCAATGGGATTGACCAAACCAACTGTCAAGTCAGCAGCAACAAGAGGATGGCCACACTGAGGTCCATCAATGTGGCTTGTGGCTCCAAATGGGTTTACACCATCAACAAAGCCTTCAGGCAGGGAACACATCCCCTGGCACCAAGTACCCAACTTCTGTCACTGCCACCTTGACCCGGTTACCATAATAAATGGGTGGACAAAGGCCAGAAGTAAATTATGCAGCTCTTTAGTACCCTCTGGTGTCCAGTCTTCCAAAAACCCCAAATTCTCCTGGGTTCTCAAAAATTAGATAGTGAGTCTTCCTACCCAAAGCTATATATTGCCTTGTAATGTACTGGGGTCCTGATTAAAATTTTTTTTCACCCAACATTATCCTTCCAATGGGAAAGAAAAATAAAGAAAACTATTAATGGGGAAAAAATTTCCCCTCAAACGCTCATGTAATTAAGAGAATATCACATAGTCAGCACATTTTCACATAAACGTAATAAGGGAAGTGCCTCCTTTTAAATCTGAAACACATTTAGAGTTATACAAAATAAAATTTTCTAGAAAAGAGTTTGTCAGCCAAGCACAGTGGTTCACACCTGTGAACCTACACTTGCACTCTGGAGTCTGAGGCAGATGGATTGCTTGAGCTTAGGAGTTAAAGACCAGCAGGAGCAAGAGTGAGACACTGTCTCTACTAAAATAGAAAAACTACCTGGGTGGGGTGGAAGATGCCTGTAGTCCTCTTGGGAGTTGGAGGTAAGAGGACTGCTCAAGCCCAAGAGTTTGAGGTTGCTGTGTGCTATGATGCCCTAGCACTTTAACCAGGGCAATTGAGTGAGCTCTGTCTCCAAAAAGAAAAAAAAAAGTTTATTTATGTAGAAATCATTAACTGATTTAAATTACCTTAGCAATAGAATGGAAGGTATACTAGCAAACAGTACTAACCAAACTAGCACAATTATTTTACTCTGAGGACTTCTCTCCCCACCTGTATGTATTAAGAAGTGTTGTAGAAGAGAAGTGTTGAGAGTGGGTATCAGACACGGACCCTGGGCTTTATTCTTCTTTCAGTTTGAAATTTGACTTTGGACACATCACTATCTCTGTGAAGCTCAGTTTTCTCAGCTATGATATAAAAATATGGGTATATATCATCTTTCTCATCTTGAGGAAATATGAAAATATTAGATATCACATGAGGTTATCAGGGTTTGGGTTTCCATACCACCTGAAAATGGCTGATGGCTACATCAGGGTCGTTATCTACTTGTGCATAGGTTTGAATCTTTCCTTAATAAAATATTGTTAAATGACTTTCATTTGGAATCAATTTCCCATGCTCCCCTGAATATCAAATTAATGAGACTCTATGGCAATACTGAAAACATAAGAAGAATGGTTGATTCTCATTTTAGACTCTCTCGTGATTATATATTTTAGAATAAGCACTGGTAGTTCAATAAAATTTTCTTTTTCTAAAAAGGTAGCCTTAAGCAATGTATGAGAAGTGAATTAGAAACAGGGATTTCTGCAGAAAACTGCCAAGTATTCTTCATATAAGTTTTTATCATAACCGTGCTCACTTATTAAGATCCTACTAGGTACCAAGAGTTTTAGATACCTCATTTTATTTCATCCTCCTAACATTCTTGAAAGGTAGATTTTATTATTCTCATTTTGTAGAAAAGGAAACTAAGCCTCAGAAATGCAAAGCAATTTGTCCATGTTAACATACAACTTGTAGAGCTAATATTCAGACCTAGTTCAAACTAAACCCAAAGCCTGTTTTTCTTCCATAAAACTAACCTCTTTTAATTTAGAGAGCAATGGTGAGGAGAAAGGAATGTCTGAACCCCATTGTTCTGGCAGATCAGCTGCAGGATTTCTTTTTCTAAGAATAGATGGCTGTAAGAAATCCTAGATGCAGGCAATGTGTTTTGTGCAGGTACCAGCCTGCTGAGGATGTTCTCCCTATTTAATGACCCACAAACTATGTAGTCAGGAGTTTTTCTTGCTGATTCACCTCTCCACAGATTTTAACCGAGCACCTACTATGTGCCATATGCTTCCATGATGGTGAAATGAAACTGGAGCTATTTATTTAAAAGTCACTCTATGTCAGCCCAAACATCACAGATGCCTCTAATTGGGCCCGAGGAAAGGCCTTGGTATTTCCCCCCTTTGAGGAACTCACTACATCCTGATCTCTAGAAGAGGTCAGCATACTTGTCAGAGTTGGAGCTCACATTCATCTGGTCCTCAGTCACTGCAACCAAGTAAGCCCTTTGGTCCAGGTACTGGTAAGAAGTGAGTTTGGGTCAAAGAAGAGGAGAGACAGAATGTTTTCACATCTTAAAAATAATTATGGAAATTTTGTTGTCAAAATTGTATATAATCACTCTGTAGTCACAGTGACATTACTGAGGAGTCTAAATACCCACCTGAATTTCAGAGTGTCTCTCCGCTCTACCTCCTGTGCCAGCATGCCTCAGTCCAACTCATTGGAAAGACAGTTGTCTTTCTATACATAACCTTGTCACTCTATATATAACCTCTGGGGTTTGGATTGGAAAAAAAAAAAAAAAAAATTAAACAATTGCCTGTGAGCTGTTTCTCTTTCCTTTAGCATGGATTTTTCTTTCTGCATGTTAATAAACTTTGTTCCAACATCCTCGATGATGACAAGCAGTCTAAGTTATTCCCCACAGTGTCCTTCAGCTTATGTGTCTTTCTGGTGCAGTTTGTCACCAAGAACACTGACCGCTACATAGCAGGTGAAAGTGGCAAGTCCTGGAAAGAAAGAGTCACTTGCCTTGGTGATAGGTTGGAAATTCTTGGCACTGTGAGTCTTCAGCATTTTTATAGTTTGAAACTCTCTCATGACTTACAGACATACAAATCAGAGATGGAAACAAAGAAAGAAAATCCAAAGACTACAGAGAAAAGGAAGGAGAGCAATCTAACTGAACACAAACAGCTAGGAAAAGAAATGGAATGCATGGTGCAAATGCAATGACATTTTCCTCTCGCAAAGCTCTAGAGGTATTGCAAATTCAAGTGTTTAGAAAAGCGAACAGTTTTGTCATATTTTTTCTTTCCATTTCTTCTTAGCTTATACTAAATCCTCCATTTTCCCTTCTAATTCTTTATTTCACAATCACTGGATTCTACTGTTTGAGGGAAAGAAAAGTAGGCACTATAAACCTAAATTATAGCCAATCAGATTGTACTCACAGCTCAACTACTAGACAAATTGCAGCTCATGAAGTTTGCTATGGGTCAGGAGACTGAGTAATTTTATTTTAATCAGTCTTATTTGAAGCGGGAATGCCTTTGCAGCAAATCCTCTGAACAGGATTTCAGAGGAAATGCGGAATGGTCCTCTTTCCTCTCTTTCCCCCTGCTTTCTTTTTTCCTAGTAAACTGTTACAGGTTTCTGGCAGATAATGAGAAATTAAAGTTGAAATGGTCAAATTTTGATTCAGGTCTGAATGAAAGCTGCCCAGAGCTTATGTTGGCTTCAGCCTTTCTTCCAATGCAGCTCTCCAATCTCCTCCCTACCATTCATCAGCATTGTAAAGATGGTGCTCAGGCCCCATCCCAAGACCACATACACTCTGCTGATCATCTGGCCTTACAGTAGTTCAGATTTCTCAAACATTATTTTATGTCACAGGAGGCCTTACAAGCTGCTGTTTAGTCAGGTGTCCAGATATCACTACCACACAACCACCACCTCTGGAAGTAAGAAGCAAATAAGACCTTTTTAGAGTCACTGAGTATAGAATGAACTAAGCTTTAGCAATTCTCAGCAATCCCTCAAATTCCAAACGTGATATTGGCTGCATCTGAAAATATAGTCACACCTCCAAAGAGGGACAGACAAGGTTCACTGTGTGAGGCCAAAAGATGGCTTAAGTGTTTTATTATACAATTTTTCTCTCCTCTAACTCTGTAACCTAGTATGTGGAAGGATCTACTCACTGGTGAATGGGGAAAGGTCTGTTTTCCAAGGAAGAGAATTTAGCAAAAGCCCAACCTGCTGGTAGATGTCAGCTCACCCAAGTTTTGAAGAACAAGCCCCACATGCATAACAATACTTCTTGATTGACAAACTAAAGTCATCTATACTATTCCTTTTCATTATAACATTCTTTATTGTTTATATTTTTCATCTTCAATTTCTTCCCTTTTGTCAGGTCAAAGAAATTGGTATCTCTTGCCATATAATCCATAATAGCTTAAGTCTGGCAAAGTAACACACAGAGAAACACACAAAAGATTAGTTTGACACTTTCAGAAGCTTATCTATTTACTCATGTTTGACTTAATACAGGATTATGAGCCTTCTTTTAAGGCTAAACACAAAGGACGAAAAAATATGTGAGAAGATATTGTTAGTAATATCAAGCAGCTAAGGCTCTAGGTGGCCAATTATCTGAGGGTATGAGATGGACCAGGAATCCCCACACCTTTCTGCTGGGATAGGACAGACACAGGAAGAGATCTAGCTGCAGAGTCCATTCTACCCAGAGACCAGAGCAGTGTAATCCAGTAAGGTCACCCCCATGGACAGCAATGTTAGCTAAGACTTAATACATATTTCATGCCAGGAACAGTTAAGTGCTTTACACAATATCATATTTAATTCTCACCACAGCAAAATCCGTATTGTGCACAAAAGAAATGGAGACACAGAATTTCCATCACATACTCACGGTCAACCAACCAGTAAGGGATAGAATTGGAATTTTGACTGGGATGATCTCTCTCTAAAGTGAGTGGTTCCATTTCTAAGACGTGTAGAAATAGACAGTTTGAGAAAAAAACTTTTTCTACATAATTTTAGGGAATTCTCCATATGACTTTGTCTAAATCCTCCAAGGGAAAGGGAAATATTCATTTCTTAATGAGTGAATGAGTGAGGAAGATTTGTATTTTCATGTATTGTAACTACATTAGGTTTCTTGGGGCGGGGGGTTAATTGTTTGTTTTTGTTTTGTTTTATTGCTTAATCGGGATTCCCTGAAAATAATAATTGTGTTTGCAATAAGCTCTCATAATTTTTACTTAAGGCTTTTGCCCCTTTATCTTTTTTAATAGAAAGAACTTAAGAAAACAGAAAGAGAAAAACAAATTCATCCAAGCACCATGTTTCTTTCTTCATTCGCTTTTCACCAGAAAAGTCATATAATCTGTGCTAAGAATATTTATTAACAACAACAACAACAAAAAAGTTTTCAATGAGATATTTTAAGAACTTGATTTTATTGCAGGGTGAGTAATTATCACAAACATTTAACAGTCGCTTAAGTGATTTTTCTACTTCATTGTAAACTCCTGAAGGATACATTTATTTGTTGGAGTCTGAGATAGACATTTTAAAATGTATGACCTCAATTTGTATTTCCCCCAGCATCCCCAAACTCTGCCTTCCCTCTAAAACTTTACTCACTGCTCCCATGCATTTTGTTGGCTGAAAACATTCTCTACATAAGCTTCATCGGTTACTGTTAAATTTCTGCAGTGAATGCATTTTTTATGATTAAAAGTCATAGCAGGCTTCTTGTCTAGGGAACACAGTTCTAGGGGAGCAGTCATTCTTAGTTATGAGTTCCTAAGTCACAAATAGTTTAAAACTTTGAATCGCTTCAAAAAACAGATTTAGCAACAAACTTGTAGCACTATGATGTTGAGACAAAGTCTACACGTTGTAATTTTATTTTTATGCAAGTGTTGTACACAAGTAAGACATCCCAGATTCACCTTATCAGTATCCCAGGTTCACTGTATCCGTTGGGGTCCTAGCACAAAATGGATGGGGAACACAATTATTTTTGTAATTCCAGGGGAATATAATTACAGAGAAGTAGGCTAGTACGAAGGAGGATAAGTGGTAGAGGAACCTGTTGTTCCTCTAGGAGAGGAGGAGAGGAGCTGTTGTCACCCCTCACCTGGAGAGTAAGGAGATAAAGGAGTTCCTAGGATTCAGAATAGAATTGCACTGAACAGGCCACCTTAAGAAAAATAGTGTCTTTCTATTGAGGAACACAGATATTCCAAGGAGAGTTCACAGGGAAGGATACAGGTAATAAATAACTCCACCTGCCCCCTCCTGCTTCCCTTCTCCCATCTTCCTCTTAGGCTTCTATTGACAAAATCCAAATGGAAACCAAATGACAAGAGGGCTCCTTAATATAGTCCATTACAGATCTAAAAGAAAGATGGAGGCAGTGGGAAAAAGTTCTTGGGATGAAAGGAAGCTACCTGTATCACCTGCCACCCTGTGGTGTCATGTAAGGGTCTGACACACCTGGTTTCAGTATTTGCTCTGGCATTTAGCATCTAAATTACCTTTGGTGAATCTTATGGGATCACAAGCCTGGTTTTTTCCTCTGGGGTATGAAGATCCAAATTTCTCCTTGAAGGGATTAGATAAAAGAATATACGTATATCAACATGATGCCTAGTTCCTGGAGCGCATGTAGAACTCAGGGAGGATGTCTTCCTCCCAAGTCCCTTTACAAGTGGCAACTTGTTTTCAGATTATTCTTGTTCTGTTTCTGGCTGCTCCTTCAACAGAAATCAGATATGTGCAGAGATATTATCTTACTTCTTGAAAAAATATAAAGGTAATAATTATTCAGGAATTGAATCTGGAACTTTATCTCCTTTAGAGAAACACTAAACTAGCAGTGAGAGAATAGTTTTCTGGTGATGAACTTCAAAGAACTGAATCTGATCAGATACAAGTTGATAAATCTGGATTTTTAAAAAAATCACCTGTTTTCTGATGTAATGGATAAAGCATGTTTCTTAGAAATATCTGCATAGTGATGAACTAATGCTCACTGATTACTGAAGTGGGAGTCCCTATGTTTCAGTGAAGGATTCCCATGAAAAGGGCCAACTCCAGGAGGGACACATCTCTATCCACCTGGACCTCCCTAAACTATAGCTTAGTGGTTTTAATTAGAATTTGCAAATAAAGATAATCATAATACTTGAAGAGCCCATTTGAAAGAGACCATCTTTCAACTTATAAGAAAATAATAAAGCATGAAAAAAATTAGTTTGAGAGGCAAAACTAGAAAAAAGGTAGATTCTACCTATCCTTGGATTTGTTAATATTTATCAATGACTTCCTCACTTGCATCCTGGAAATTGCTATTCCTCATAGGGAAAACTAATTTGTTTACTGCAGTCCATCAGTAGAATCTTACTTCGCATTTCTTAAGCATTTTAAGATTTATTTAGTCTTTCTTGTATATCATCCCTAGTGATCTTTAGAACAACAAATGTGGCAGACATATTGTGTATGTGTGTGTTTGTGTGTATATATGCATGTATGTAATATATGTGTGTAAATAATATATGCTTCCTGGGTGGCGCCTGTGGCTCAGTGGGTAGGGCGCTGGCCCCATACAACCAAGGTGGCGGATTGAATCTGGCCCTGGCAAAATTGCAACAAAAAATAGCTGGGCATTCTAGTAGGTGCCTGTAGTGCCAGCTACTTGGGAGGCTGAGGCAAGAGAATCGCCTAAGCCCAGGAGTTGGAGGTTGCTGTGAGCTGTGATGCTACAGCACTCTACCAAGGGCAATAAAGTGAGATTCTGTCTCTAAAAAACAATAATAATAATAAAATAAAAATAATATATGCTTATATTATATGTATATACATCAAATATGTGTGTATATATTATATTTATATATTTTTCAATCCTCTTCACAGATGAGAAAATAAAACAAGGACTCAGTCAACAAGCATACAGCATGTAACATCATTTTTAACATTCCCTCACATTTGACTTAAAAGTTACCAGAAGTCAGATACTGTGCTAGGACAGGAGGTTAAACACTGTAATGATTAAACCATCATCTCTTCCCTTAAGTAACATGGTCCCAGCCCTTTGCTAGCTTCTAGGGAAAAAAAGGTTAGGATAATAATGAGTTTCATCTAAATAATAACCAAGTTTTACTTGAATCTAGATTCTTACTTATTCAGTATTTATATATGACTGATATTTCCAATGACAAAAATATTTCTTTAAACACTTTACTTGGTTGGTATAAAAGGTAGACATAGAAGTATATGACTTGTTTTCATGTTAATGTAACATCATTCATCTCACTCACTCTTTTAATCAAACATAAATTGAGAAATTAGAAACAACTAAGAAAAACAATCACAACTACTTGTAGATTTATTGTTGTTGTTCCTAGATATTGATTTCTTCTTCTATCCCCCTCTTTCCTTACAAAAAATTTTATACAGCAATGCCTGCCTTATTCTATTATAGGTTGAAAATAAAAACTAATTTGAAAATCAAAATTTTCATATATGAGATATTTCCAGTTTAAAAAGGGAAATATGCAATCTCAAATCAACAGTCATAAAATGTAATTGTTTGGAGATGTTTGAATATAGAATTCTATACTATAGGGAGTTTTCCAGATGAAAATGAAAGTTTGTGCAGACAGAATGAAAAGGCAAAGAGAACTGAGTGGAGAGAAGGATTGATGTCTGTTAATAAGAGGTGAAAGACTGGCATGAGCAAAACACTAAACAGCTTTATAAACTGTTCCGTGAAAACCCACTCGCAACCACAACCTTGATTCCCAAGAAGAAATGAGAGAATTTCCTATCTCTTAGATTAATTTCTCTCTGTGTCTCTTTCTCTCTCATTTTGAAGGATTCCTTTGTTCTATTTTGAAGTGCAAAGTTCCAGATGGAAAGGCCCTTGACTAAAATTTAAAACTTCAGGACCCCATGCAACACTGACATTAGATTAACATATAAATAAGGACTAACTAATGAAGATGTTGAATCATGAGGTGCGCAGAAAAGGGAGGGCCTGCACCTTTGAAGGATGGTTTGGATAGGCATAGAAATCATATTCAACATGGAAGCATCTGCTGTAGCATGGGTGCTTTCGTCAGAACAGATGTGTGACCAATCAAAACAGTTGCTAGAATTAAGTACATACTCAAAATCAATGCTGGCTGTACAGGAAGGAAAAATGTCTGAGATCACTCTTCAAATCATCCTGCTAAAATAGTTCTGAATGTTTTGAGGAAACAATGAAGAAAGAAAAATAATAAAGTCCTTACTTCTGTTATCCATGTCCTTGTCACCTTTCAACTGATTGATCATCAGTCTTCACTACAGGAGTTACCTTCCTAAAGCACCAATTTTCAAATGTAACTCAGTTAGTAAATCTCTATTAAAGTCCTGACTCTTTAGTCCAGCATTAAAAATCTCCCATGATCATGTCTGATTTGATCGTTTTGAACCTATCCCCCACACACTTCCATTATAGGAGCGATCTGGTCAGATTAAATATGGCCCCTGCATCTTCAGTATTAGCTCAAAACATTTGGTGTAACATTTGGTGCTGAGCTTTGGTTCAGCATAGTTCTGTGTGAATCTTCTTTCTAACTTCTGTGACCTTTGGCTACTTCATTAACTTTGCTGAATCTGTTTCTTCATTTGGAAAATAGGATAAATAATATCTACCTTACAGGGCTGTTTTGAGTATTAGAGATCGTTTTATAAAATGTCAGTTATGTGCTCTGTACATAATAGTTTCTCAATAAATGTTGGCTGTTATTGTAATTTCTTTCTCTGGGTTCCTATTTGGCAGCTCCTGAGCACTTTTGTACTCCCCAAGGTGTTGTCCCAGTTCCTGTTCAGTTCATATCAATTAATTCTTTCTAAATTGTTACCTGGTACAGAATCAAAGGCTGTGGCTCTTATTCTACCATCAGCACATTTAATAACCTTGAACAAGTCACCTACATTTTCCTGGCTTCAGTTAACATAGCTATAAAGTAAGGCAGTTGATCACATGATTTCTAATTCTGCTTCCTGCCCTATGATTATAGATTCTATGATACTGATTGGTCTAGAGCAGTGTCTATCAACCTTTTCGTTTTTATCTCATGGCACACTTGAACCTATAGTTAAACTTCTGGGGTGCATTTAAAGTACATTGATTTAAAAAAAAAGTAAAGAAAAAAGAATATACTTACTGTGTTTTGAACTTCTTTAGAAAATAATTTAATGAATGATCTTTAAGAATTTTTATGGTACACCTGTGATCCTCTCACTGCACACCAGTACAGCACACTGGTTGAAAATCACTGGTCTAGAGTCTTGTGAGTTTCTTGGATTCCAGAATAATTTCCTATACTTCACTGCATACAAAGATTCCCCTAGATGTCTATTCCTGATTAATGATTACTTGTGATGACAATAATGGAAATCAATAACTCAACCCATTGGCTTTTCCTGAGATCATGCTGAAAACAATTGTGGTATATGTACACCATGGAATATTATGCAGCCTTAAGAAAAGATGGAGATTTTACCTCTTTCATGTTTTCATGGATGGAGCTGGAATATAGTCTTCTTAGAAAAGTATCTCAAGAATGGAAGAAAAAGTATCCAATATATACTCAGCCCTACTATGAAACAAAGTTATAGCCCAAGAATATGGGGAAAGGGAATAGGAAGGGGAAGGGAGGGGAGAGAATGTGTGGAGGGAGGGTAATTTTTGGGACCACAGCTACGGTGCATCTTACAAGGGTACATGTGAAATTTACTAAATGTAAACTATAAATGTCTTAACACAATAACTAAGAAAATACCATGAAGGCTATGTTAACCAGTTAGATTAAAATATTTCAAATTATATATAAAACCAGCAGATTGTACCCTACAATTGTGTTAATGTACACAGCTATGATTTAATAATAAAAAAAAATAATGGAAATTCTGCTTGTTGTCAACAGATCAACAGATCTCCAAGGAAATAAAGAGAAGAAAGTAGATGTGCTTTATTGGTGAAATTTCAAGGTCCTTTCCTTTTAGACCTCAATTTGTCAGAGACAGACATGAAAAGGTCCAGCTACTATCAACCACATGGGTTGTAGTCATTGGTTACCCACATGGGTTGTAATAATTAGACCATTTTGGCAAGAAATCTGCATATATAGCTACCTAAAAACTGGTAGCAAAAATGGAATATGCATAAAATGCAAACAATTATGTCTGTAAACTGGATTGGGATAAAAGAAAAGAAGAGAGTTATCTCCAATGTCAAGATGGTCAATGATTAAGGAGCAGATTACACAAAGTGAAATGAACACATGATCTTGATGAAGCTTCTCTTTATATTACTTTTTTTTTTTTTTTTTTTTTTTTTCACTTTCAAATGAGATACTCCAAGTCATCATCAATTGCCCAGAGCCTATGCAGCCCAGATCAACTTTTCTCTATGGAACTTAATGCTCAATTGCCCCCAGTCAACATCATCATTGCACTCAATCTCACCAATAGCTCAATATTTTTCTACCTTATTTAAATATTTTATCAAAAATTTTGCCTTTAAAGAATGGGAACCAGAAGTTTCTTTAGAGTTAATGTATTACATATATGAGATTTCTTGCAAAGGTTTATTTCTATCATCACATAATCTTCTACATTATCATGGGCATAGAAACACTTAATGTTGTTCACTCATTGAAAAATATTCATTTTATTTTTTCCTTTAATGCCCTAGAGAATGAGCTAAAAGCTGGTTTTACAGTGGTAATGGAACCAACTATGTCTCTACTTTTATGGAGATTTTTGTCTATTAGGATAAACAGAAAATAAGAAAGCACAGAAAACAATCATAAAACAAGTCCTACTAAGGAAATAACTGGATGATGAAGAGTAGACTATCAGTAATGGGCCATGTTTCAGACAAGCTCCCAGGAAGGCCTCCTTGATAAGGTGCACACTGATGGTGAGGGAACACAAATACTAGTGCCAAAATGTTCTTACAATTGTGTGACACCATTAGGTCACTGACCCTCTGTCTTGCCTCCACATTTCAACAGGTATAAATTTGAAGCTCTTTGCCTTTGCCAAAACCTTGATATTTCAGGCTCTTTCTTCCCCTGCCTTCAGTTTATGTATATGTTCTTCTCACAGGACCAAAAAAAATATTAAACTATTTCAGTATGAAAAAATATTTCAAGATAAATCTGAAATCATTCAAAAGCAAAGTCTCTGAGAAGATTATACTGGTTTGGATAATAATCTAGTCTCAGAATATACAGCTATCTATGTGAGCAAGAATAAAATACACCACTTTATGCAATGTCTATTCAAGCTCTCAAGACCTAACAAGCATTTACACCTAAAAGTAAGCTTTCAAGAAGAATTGACAGAGGATGTGGATTTTACCCCCCTTGCATAGTTTTTTGTTTGTTTCTTTGTTTGCTTTGAGAGAGTATCACTGTGTCGCTCTTGGTAGAGTGCTCATAGCAACCTCAAACTCTTGGGCTTAAGCAATTCTCTTGCCTCAGCTTCCAAAGTAGCTCGGACTACAGGCGCCCACCACAATGCCTGGCTATTTTTTGTTGTAGTTGTTATTGTTGTTTGGCAGCCTGGGCCGGGTTCGAACCCACTTACTCCAGTGTACATGGCCCTAGACACTCACCTACAGGTGCCAAGCCCCTTGCATAGTTTTGAAATAATAGGTCAATCCCTTGTAATGAGAGAGGCCACAAGTGTGCTTTTTTGGCGTGCTTCTGAACTTTTTCAGAAATGGGCGGTTTGAATAACCACCTAAGAAAGAAGCATGAGCCAGGCTCAGCAGCATGCCAGCAAGAACCTGGAAACACCATTGCAGGACTCCAGGATTCACATACTCTAATTCTGCATAGGAAAGCAGTTAGTCAATCCAGATGCTCTGACAGCTAATGAAATTCCCTTCATGCAATAGTTTTGCTGAGGTCAGGTGATTACCTCACTAGGCTCCTGTTTGTGAAACTGCAGTGGTCAGGAAAATGTGGGGTGGCTATAAGCCCAACAGCTGGATAGCTGGGAAAACCAGTTCAGAAAGTTGTCAGTTGAGGGATGTTTTCAACATATCAGCAGGATGATGTCCAGATAGCAGATTGCATAACATCTAGTGCAGCAAATGAATGGATTTCCCACCCCTAGAGGAAAATATTTGACCCAAGAATATGACCTATTTTTTTTTAGCAGATTTTCTCCATGAGGGTCTTTCTAAACTTACCACACTTGAGTGCCAAGTAGAAGGCAGCATCCAAAAGTACCAAGCTGTCTCATTTTTAACTGGAAATCAAAGACTAACCCTAAATATATATAAGAAAGCATTTTCCAACAAATACTCCTTTGAAGAAACCAACTATCAGCATCCTTTGAAATACTGTATATACGTGTATAAAATCTAAGACATAACATTCATTACATATTCTGTAATGTACATTTAGCTTGACGATCTACTTTTTTTTTTCTCTTAATTTTCTAATTTTACCTCACTTTGCCTTTTCTAGGTGAGAACTTAACAACATCAAGCCTCAAATAATGACATCCTTAATTCTTTTTAAAACTAGTTTTCACTGTGTAGTTCTTTATGTGAGTTATGGTGCAGCAGAGTTGACAGAATTCTAAGAAATTAATTAATCAAATTAATCAAACTGCCAGATGCTTAAATACAAAATATTATAAATTAGATATTGCTTTTGACAGTCAACAAAATGGACCATAATGAACAAATGGAAAATACAATCATTATTTTTCTTTCCCATCTTATTTTTCTGGTTTTGATATTTTAATACATAACTTTAGATTTTCTTGGCTCAGAAATAAGTAATTGAATTTATTTATTGAAACAATAGCTGCTTTTGGCCAGGAAGACCATATAATGGTAAAATACCAGCTGTATGTCTCCTGGTAGATTTGATAAACCTGTCAACAGTGTTCTTCAAAGACACCGAGAATCATATGTTTTAAAGCTTTACATAGTTTCAAGACTTCTAGTTCTGCATCCTGCTTTCAGGAAGATAAAATAATATTTCCATTTTATAGCCTCTGAGGTTAAGAAAGTTTAGATAAACTTCTCAGGATTTTATGCTGGGGAGTTTTAGAATTTGGGCTTCTGTCTCACAATGCAGTTGTTTTGCTATTTCAATATGACAAATTGAATTATATATATCACCATTTACTTTGTCCACATGCATCTCAGACTTGGCTAATCAATGATGATTTGCTTTCCTGCTAATCAGGGAAGCAAGCTCAAAAAACATAGTTAAGGAATCCATTTGGAAAATGGAATAAAACTTATTTCCTGTGTCTGTGCTGGACTATGCTCCCTTAAAGAACAATCTTCAGGGGCTTCAGATCCAAGTATTGGGGCAGGAAACAGCTTTTAAGTCAAAAAAGTCAATTGATTGACTAATCTGTTCCTATTGTTAATCCACATGGATCGCCGCATGGTACATTGGCTTATTACCATCACTAGGGACCACAAAAGCAATTGTGATGGACAAGTCAACTATAATTTTTAGTAACTAATGGATATATTTTGAGGATGTGTCTGGAACAACAGACCTAAATATACGTCCATCAAATTAAGTTGTCTTTTTTATGTAGCCATGGTGGAAGTACTTTTTTTCGTGATAGTAGAATAATTACCAAGGCTTAATAGTGGTTGTCAAAATATTTTTTGCTTTCATCTTACCTATAATTAACAGGCTTGTGTTGTGGGTTATGAAAGGCAATCTTCTTCAAATGTGTGCTCTATGATTCAAGGGTTAATAGGTCCTGCAGGAAAAGTTTAAGAAAGTGGTACTGTTTAGCTTTGCAAAGAGAAGATGAAACATTGCTCTGAGAATTGTGCTTGAAATATGATGATCTATTAAATGGAGGACAGGAACCAATTGTTCCTCTTCTCCAGTGAGGAAAGAATAGGAAATTGACTTAATACAGGAATAGGATTTGGGTATAATAAGTCTTCCCTAATTAACTCCATTGCTTTTCTGAACATTATCATCTTTACATCAGAGCCTTGGTATTAACATATAACATAGGTGTATATATAGACACATAGGTGTCTATATATATATATATTCATATGTATATATGTGTATTTATATATGTATATATATAAATTCATAATAGATATTATATCATACACACACACACATATATATATATACTTCTAATGTCTTTCCTAGATATTTTAGTTTTTATTTGTCAAAATACATATTGAGTACCTTCCATGAACTAAATAGTGCATAGGATTTATCCCCATCTCTTCAGTAAGCAAGCCTAATCATTTCCCTAAGAAACATTTGGTAAGTGCCTATAATTTGCTTGATATCCTGAAACTTTCTGAGAATAAAAAACATACCAAAACTTATTCCAACTCTCCATGGTAAGCTAAGAACCATTACAAATATCTCTTAACTACATCACCTGAGCCATCACATATACACTGATTGGGACACATAAAACAAACCCCCAGATGGATGTAACAGAAGCAAAAGTTTTTCTCTGACCATCTTATGCCTTCCTCTCATTCTCCCTGCAGGCTGGGCATAGAAACTAGAATTCCTCTTCCCTAACATGAGTCATAGAAATCACAATTGCTTTTCCCCAAGGCCAGTCATAAATTGAAAAAATATTACTCAAACATTCCCTATACCATTCTGTGCAAAAACTGGCCATAAAAAATTATCTGCCCTACCTTGCTTGACTTTAGTTAATAAGATCCCCATTTCAGAGAGAATTCTGCCCCATACCCAAAAGGAAGGAATTAATACTCAGAGAAGCCAAGAAGAGACTTCTAGAAAGATAGGCCTTGCTATATTTCCCTGCTCAGTTGATTAGTGTTAGATCATACCCTTTTTGTCTAATCATATTTCTACATCACTGTCTACACTTTTTTGAACCTAAGCATTAAAAATTGACAATTTCCCCTATATTTGAGAGTCCTCATTCTGAAGACTTCTGTGTACACATCAATAAATGTATATGCCTTTCCTCCTATTCTGCTGTAGGTGATTTTTATTTTATTTTATTTAACTTATTTATTTATTTATTATGACAGAGACTCAGTATGTCCCCCTCGATAGAGTGCTGAGGCATCACAGATCACAGCAACCTCAAACTCTTGGGCTTAAGCAATTCTCTTGCCTCAGACTCCCAAGTACCTGGGTCTACAGGCACCCACCACAATGCCCAGCTATTTTTTTGGTTGTAGTTTCATTGTTGTTTGGCAGGCCCAGGCTGGATTTGAACCTACCAGCTCCAGTGTATGTGGCTAGTGCCCTAGCCGCTGAGTTACAGGCCCCGAGTCCTATCAATGATTATTAGTAAACTTTAAGTGGGAATAGGACAAGTTTTCCCTTGGCCCCTACATACCCCATTAAGAACTCTTGCTTATTTCTCAAGTATATCGATTATGCACTGTATCACAATTCAAGGCAAAATATTTCCACATGACCGAAGAGATAATCTGGATATTATGTCACATCTTGACAGAAAATTAGTACATCAAATCACTTTGTTAAGTACATACACATCAAACCTGTTATGGGCAATATAATGACAAAATGCAAAATATATATACTGTAAACACAAAGGAGACCTTGGCTGCCTTCTTCAAAAGCACACCTTTCAGAGGAGAGTGAAGAAATGCTCAGGTGTGAATATCTCAATTTTAGGGAGGAACTATGTAGACACGAGATGTTTTAAAAAATAGAATTCATCATTGGAAACAAAGGGGACATCATTAATTTGGGTATGGGGCAGGATCCTCTCTGGAATAGGGGTCTTATTACCTATAGTCATTAGGACTGGAGGTAATGAAATAAGGCCTTTAAGAATAAAGAGTCCAGACGCTTTGAGGCCATGGGACCTCCTCCTACTCCTTATTTTAATGTATTAGCTTATAACCCCTCCGGGCTTGTGCCACAGTATCTTCAGTCACCTCAGGTTCCTGTCGCTCAACAGATGCTAAATTTTCCTGAGAAGAGCAAAGAAAAACCTATTGATTTGCAGAAGTTTGGTCTCTGTACTGACATTTACTCCAAGAAAACATTAGCAAAGAGTAAAGGCACTAGTGCTGGAAGGGAATGGACTGAACAGGAGACCCTCCTACTCCTTAAGGCCCTGGAGATGTACAAGGATGATTGGAACAAAGTGTCAGAACATGTTGGAAGTCGTACTCAGGATGAATGTATCCTCCATTTCTTGAGGCTTACAATTAAGGACCCATCCAGACCTTTAGAATTCAGATGCTTCCCCTGGGCCTCTGGCCTACCAGCCTATTCCCTTCAGTCAGTTAGGAAACCCCATCATGAGTACTGTTGCTTTTTTTGGCATCTGTAGTGGACCCTCATGTGGCATCTGCTGCAGCTAAAGTGGCTTTGGAGGAGTTTTCTCAGGTCCGGGATGAGGTACCACTAGAAATGATCGAAGCTCATGTCAAGAAAGTACAAGAAGCAGCCCGACCCTCTGGGAAAGTGGATCCCACCTACAATCTGGAAAGCAGCTGTATTGTAGGCACAGGGCCCGAGGAACCAGAAAAGTTGGAAGGAGCTGAGGAGGAAAAAATGGAAACAGCACCCGATGGTCAGCAGCCTGAAAAGGCAGAAAACAAAGTGGAAAATGAAACAGAAGAAATTGGTAAAGCACAAGATGGAGAAAATGAAAACAAACAAACAAACAAACAAACAAAACAAAAACAAAACAAACAAACAAACAAAAACCAGTAAGAAAGCACAGGATCTGAGATCGTGCAAAACAAGATCAAAACACTCCAAGAAGATCTAGAAAAGAGAAGAAAAGAAATTCTAGAAAATCCCCTGTGGATGGGCCTACATTGTTTTTCACCCTACCTTCTTCCCCTGCAACCCTTATTTACCCTTCACCTTTGGGCCCTATATCCCAAAAAAAAGGTTAGAAGCAGTTAAATCAGGTCGAGGTCCAATATCACAGGCTCATTAACCAAGAATCTAACTATTATTCTTCACTGCCCTCCATAGCACCAATGACGGGTAAGATTCCCAAAGTGGGGACAACCTAAGACAGGATATGGAGAGGCTGCATGGTGGATTACATTCATAGTACCCAAAGAC
>CAUYPK010084871.1:0-83622 GCA_963574355.1 Loris lydekkerianus | reverse complement strand
TTTTCCCCACTGAATGTTTTTAATTGGCTTGTCAAAGATCAAATAACAGTAAGTAGCTGGATTCATCTCTTGGTTCTCTATTCTGTTCCAGACATCTACTTCTCTGTTTTTGTGCCAGTATCATGCTGTTTTGATCACTATCAATTTATAGTATAGTCTGAGGTCTAGTAGTGTGATTCCTCCTGCTTGTGTTTTTATTTCTGAGTAATGTCTTGGCTATTTGAAGATTTTTCTGATTCCATATAAAACGAAGTATTATTTTTTCAAGATCTTTAACGTATGACAGTGATTATAGGGATTGCATTAAATAGGGATTGCATTAAAATTGTACATTGTTTTGGGTAGTATGGACATTTTAACAATGTTAATTCTTCCCAGCCATGAGCATGGTATGTTTTTCCATTTGTTAATATTTTCAGCTATTTCTTTTCTTAGCGTTTCTTAGTTCTGTTTAATGAGATCTTTCACGTCCTTTGTTAGATAAAATCCCAAATATGAAATTTAAATTTAAATCTTCAAGAAAGAAAGTGCTTCTGGGTCATTTCCTTGTGAAAGGGTAGGAGGCTAACTTGAGTGGGTGCCTTTTCCCCCTTCTCTAAGTTGTAAAATTGTCTCCTGCCATGAACATAAGAGAAAATTTACTTTTCCTTTGGGTAAGGTAAGCACAGATGTCCTGTGCTCCCCCCTCCCATTTCTTATAATTTCCTTAGCTCTTTGATTCATTGGAATTGGATTCAGAAGGACTTTTGAAAAAAAAAGTGTGACATTCCTATTATGCCATGCATATCCGAAATACAAAATTATAATTCTTTTAGCAACATATAGGTGGGCCAGAAAATGTCCAGAGAATTCTTGATTTTTGTACAACAATGGGAAGAGTTGGGAGTGAAAGAGAGGATATAACTCACCTGAAAAATTGAGTTAACCAAACTCTTGCAAGCATCATAAGCCTGGAGATGGGCAGCAAACTAAAACCCCCAGGATTACCTGCGTCCCAAACTCCACGCGTGCCAGGGGACAGAGGCCTCAGAAACCTATGGTAGGGCCAGGGGAAAGCAGTCTGGGATGTTTTCTCATTTTCTTATTCACTATGAATAATTGAGAGTAGATAAATTTTACAAAATTCCTTTAAGTCTTTTGATCTACTCCCCTTAATGTCTCAGATAACTCCCAGGTTGGAGTAGAAAGAAAGGAATTATCATAGAAATAAGATTTATAGTCATACTGAATGAATCACTTCTTTCTCTTTCATCATATACAAAACAAAACAAAACAAAACGCTATTTTTTAATTGTTAACCAAAAGAGCTGAGGCCAGGAAGTGTTGTTTTTACTGTTGTTTGTTTGTTTTAATGGTTTTCCTTTTGATAGAATTATGGCTACCTGCCTTAGGGCTATTTTTCCACAGGTCAAAGATTTTTGAGGTTCCCTCAGTCCGGTGCTGTTATTTTCATCACTTGCAGTGGACTTCTCCTCACCAGAAATACCACAGGACATTGGTCTTACTTTTATCCAAGTTGCAGTTTCCAGAGGAATAAACAATCACTGAGGAGAGAGAAGTCTTGCCACAAGGTTGTTCAATCTCCTTTCAAAAAATCTGATAAATTAATCCCTGAAAACCTACCTATTCTGAGGTAAGGGGGGATGAGTGTAGTTGTGGGTATGTGTATCTGTTGGGGATGGGGGTGTATTTATGGTGATGGCAACATCATAAGTTGTTCAACAGTAAGTACTCACTGAAGGTGTCATTGCAAAAACAGCAGCATCATGATACTTAGGGCCGTGGAAGGTTGGGGAAGGATTGATCCTAGAGCAAAGGGCCCAGGACACCTGTGATAGACCCCAAACACAGGCAGAGGGCTCGGCAGCACCAGACCCCCGCTGCTGCCTTCCCAGAGTTACACCAGGGTGAGGGCCCCTCTCTGTTCTGCCCTCTGTTCAAGTCTGGAGAGATGCAGCACGAAGGGAAACCCGGCTACCAGAGGAATCGTCACCTGGGCCTGAGCCTCTTCCTTGAATCTCTTTCTGCTTCTTTGCCATGACTAATTGGACAGCACCAGTAATGACCCTTTTAAATCTATTTGCTTTTAAAGTTTTCTACTCATCACCTTCGTAAGCACATCCATTTTCACCAGAGCAACTGCTCTGGCCACTTTGGGCTGTGGGTGTCTAAGAGCCAACTCTCTTCTCTCAAAAATATATACGCCTATGAAATTTTCAGGGAGCTCCTAAGTGTTTGTGTATTAGGAGTTATTATGCTTATGATGATCCCCTTGCCAAGTATCTCATCTTCTTGAGCTCTGAGGCCTACAATGGGGGATTAAGTCCTTGCAAGTTATAATTAGACATAGTGCATAAAAATCAGGGGAAGTCTCTTTCTTCCTTTTATACCTACTTATACTGATGCTTAGAATGTGGCTGTGATGGCTGGAACTCCAGCAGCTTTTTTGGACTGTAACAGTGAGGGGCATAGCCTAGGAGTGTCAGAAGGAGCCTGAGACTGCAGTGACCAGTCCAGCTCAGGCCTGGCTTACTTCTGTATACTAGTTTAAAATATGTGTTTAAGAAATAAACTTTTGTTAGTTCTTTTAACTCTAGCTAGAATACTATTTTTAATCTTCTTTTAACTAAGTCATTAGCATGCATTAAAATACTAGGGTAATTTTCTCCAATTGTTATTGTGTGTTCTATTTTTATGGTAGCTCCTAACATTTTTACATATCATATTTCATCTTAATCTTTTCCTTAAACTTTGGTGAAAAGCCATGTTCCAGGAACTGTGCCAGGCTTTTTGAAGGAAAAGATTAACAATATCATACTCTGTGGCTTAGAAACTCATTTAACTGGCCCTCAAGCTATAGAGGTCCAGGTGAGAGACATTTGATGTATGACCAGTGTCCCAGGAATCAGCTTTGCTGTTGGCATATGACAAGAACAGGCCTCATCTCTGACTTTGGAAGAATTTTAGCCTAATAGAAAGGGAGAACAAAAAAGCATTTAAAAAAAATGTTTACAAGCACCCAAGGAGAGAGCTAGATTTGCCTCTTTTGCTTACAGGTTTATTGTTGAAAAATTACTGAGCACCTGGAGGCCTTGGGTAATCTTCATCACCCAGGACTAAGGGCCATTTCTTCCAGGGTGCGGGAGACATGCCCTGTGCAACTGAGTCGGCTCCCCTTCCCCTCCGTCCTCCTTTCCTTTAAAGCTGAGAAACATCTTTCTGCCTCATTTCTGACTTGTACATGCTCCCTGCCCCCCGAAAGGAAAAGCTGTCAGAATAGAGGCCGCAGCTCTGATGGCTGTGGGAGATGGTCAGGGTCAGAGATCAAGCTGAACATTCTCAAAAGTAATTAAGGACAGTACTGACCTTTGAGTTTGCCCTTCTCTTTGCCAGGAAGGCTCTCTCCCTCTGCAATTCAGGAGTCCGTGTAAAGGTTACCTCCTCTTCCAGGCTTCCTCTGGGCAGCCAGGCTTTAACCTCTCCCTCCAAGATTGTGCACCTGCGTTATTTCCCCAGACACAGTATTTTTATTCTCTAAAGTCTCTAGTTATAATCACTGTGCAGTTATAGTTATATCACTATTTATAATATCTCACTAGCTATGGTGATATAGATTAGTTATACCACTAATGATGTGTAATTGTTGCATAAGTGGTTATATAACTAATGATATTTAATAGTCATCACATTGCTATCACTAGTAAATTACCACACTGAGGACAGGGATCATTTCTCCTGTTCAGCACCATATCCTCAGTTTCTGGAATCAGAAGGTGGTTACCAAATACTGGTTAGATGGATGAATGAGTCTCTTTATATGCTTTGGATAAGAGTAGGAAAAACAGCCTGTAAAATACAACTAGAGTTCGTATGGACAAAGTTCGTATGCATTTTCCTTTATAATACAATCCAGAAGTGGGGAGATCCTTTCATTGTCTGACCAATATGGATGCTACATCTTTGGGCTCACTACCTTTCTGCTAATAGTTTTGAGAGAGGGATTGTGTTGTCCCTCTATCCTTGTGCCCCTCATTCTATGAGAGGGAAAATGGCAAACTTTTTCTGAGCTGGTTCTGTTTTCTGCAATATGTGTGTGTGTGTGTGTGTGCATGAGTGTGTGGTGTGTGGTGACATCTCACACTATCCATGACAGAAGTTGCTCAGCTACCTGCCCCACCTCCAGATGAACCTGTCAGAAGAACACTTGTGACACAGACAGATGCTGGTTGGGGCAGAATACGAACCTTGATTGGTAACTCCATGCTGAAACTTGATTACCAGAAACCACCCCATGGCAAGGGGAAACCATCCTGCAGACCTCAGAACAGAAGGGAACAGTAAGATGAATTTTGTCTTGCAAGCCACAATGAAGTTTTGGTACAAGCTGATGGCAGTTCCCAGCTCTTTCCATCATAAGTGCTTCCAGGTGGCCTAACCCACTGAGAAAAGTAAGCACTTATACTTATCGGTTCCCTAACGATTTCTCTTATAACCCCCCCAGTACTCATGGTGTACCTGCTGTGCTCAACATCGTATGAATGTTGAGTGCGATAGACACAGGACATGGCTTTGTAGGCTTTATATCTAGGCTTTATATTCTGATGGGGAATTTGAGGCCAGCTATATTTATCACAGAACACAATTTAGGCTAAGTTGGCTTTCAGACAATATTGTGTTAGTAAAGTATAGTTTCAGGTATGAAAATTTCACATCCAAAAAAGATTTTAAATTACATATGATATGCTTCTGTAGAATCACATCTACGTGTCACATCTTGGTGACAGTTCCAGAAATATCATAGAAAAGTGGTGGTGTGAATGTTAAGGATTCTTACAGGGCTCCAGAGCTAGAGGAGTTGGTCTAGGCTGCTCCTTTGCAAATTGAGAGGAACAGTGGGTGGTTCAGAATTCCTATCCTGATCCTGGGCACATTCAAATGCCAGATTCACATTAACAAACCCAGAAACACTGCTAGCTGACCGGAGGAGACTGCATTCAGATGGAACCAAAAAGTTTGAAGGTGTCCCTAGAAAATGTGAAAGATATGAAATTGATCGAGTCACATCTGGGAGACCAAATGGCTTTCTGAAACTTGGTAACCTGGAGTCCCTAATTAGTTACACTACTGCCAAGGCCTCAGGAGCCCCGGCTCCCTCAGAGACCTGGGCAGCCTGCACGGCCACCGTGCCATTGCCAGCCTGCCTTTGTTGTCGCGTTGCCTGCTCTTTTACTGAGCTTAAGTTTGCCCTTCTTTTGTTCAATTCCCTTTTCTGACCAGCTGCCCTGAACTTCATTCAAATGCCATGTGTGTGTTTTTGAAACTTGGCCATTTAATTCACAAAAGAGCCTTGGGAAACTTTGAGGTTTTAGGTTGTATAGGGGTCACATTGCTTTGAGTTTCAACCTTCAATTGATGTTTAAAAAAGACTCAAAGAGGGCCTCCAGCTGCACCTTCTGAGTTTCCCCGGGTATGTTAGCAGAAGCCAGCAGAAAAGGAGGCAGGCAGATTGGAATCATGTTGCAAGATTTCAAATGGATTTACTGTACTTGTTATATGGCATTTCATAGATGGTTATTACTGTTCACCTCAATAAACTAAAAATATGAGAAGGGAGGAATCAAAAAGCACTTGCAAAAATGATCAGTCTTATGTTACTGAGGCTGCAAACTGAGAGCCAGGGAGCTCAGGATTCTAGCCAGGCCCTGCCCCAGGCTGCAGTTGCTCTGGGCCCTTTTAGCAGAGGCCTTTGTAAAATCTACTGGTTTTTGTAGACTCCTGCACCTTATCTGTGTGAATGAGGGAAAGAACATCTACTTATATTTCTGGAGCTTTAGAACTAGGAACTCACGTCTCAGTAGAGAAGTATTCCGGAAACTCAACCTGCTTCGAATTTTAGTAGCAGACGAGACGTGATGGGAGATGTCGAGACACCTCATATCTTCTCTCCAGAGAAGTGTTGCCACCAGCCACTCCAGACAGTCAGTTATTTTCTGTTCTGGTTTATGTAAGAAATGTGTCTTCAAAATCAGACGTTTAATTTCAGTATTTTACATTGCTGTCAGCAATGGAAGCATTTTCAGGGTGACACAGGCTGAAGCTAAGCGAGGTGAGTGGAGGGGGTTTCCGGTCACAGCCTCTGGCTGTATGTCCCTGGGTCCCTCTTCTTCGCCATTGGGTCAGCAGGATCTGCGTTCCCGGGGTGATCACCCAGGATTTGGTTTTCAAGTAAAGATTTTGCAGTGAAGAATTATTGAGTTGCTACAAAAGACATCAAGCTCTTGAGGGAGCAGAAAACGTTGGGATAAAAGAGCTTTCCCTTTGCAATAAAGGAAACCAGGAAGCATGGGACTCATGTTTGCAATGAAATGCTTCTCTGAACATTTTAAATTTCTGTTGGCTCATGTTAAGAATCATGCTTTTCGTTACATCATCTCTACTTTGCAAGGAAACAGAGCTAGAAGCCAAGTTGTGTCAGGTGGAAAGTATTTTGAACTCTTCATTCATCTAAAACCGCATCTCAGCAAGGAACTTTTATTTTTCCAGAAGCTTTTCAAATAAACATCTTTCAAGGGTGAAAAAAGAAATCTTTGACTGCATTAAGTTCTTTAGACATCTATTTTTATTTCCTAACTGGCACATCGTCACATCCTCTGTCATACCCAGTTGGCCTTATTGAATTCTTTGCCATTTGATCTCCTTAAGTGGCGCAGTTTCAGGAGCCTCTTCTCCGACATTGAGAGCTTTTGCTCTATGTTGAATGCAAATTGCCACTTTTTGGTGATATGAAAAATTATAGAGTTTCTGATTTTATCTGGTTTGTGTGTAGTATTATGCATTAAACACAGTAAGTATTACACTCCAAGAAGATATTTCTAACAGCTGAGGTCAAAATGTGGTTAGACCTAAATGTGGGTAAGGATCAAACTTCCTGCCTCACAAATTCTTCGGCTCACATTATATGGTATAGTTTATGCATCTGACCTCAGCTATCCTTTCTTGAGGTTTTGACATCCCATCCGTCAAAGGAACAAACGCTCTTTCTGCTTAAGTTACTTCATTTATAAAATGGAGAAGTTAATAGCACCTACTCCACCAGGCGGTTGGTAGATTAAATAAGATACTTCATGTCCAGAGTTCAGCACAGTAGCTGGCATGTGGACACTTCTCCGAAAGGCTGAGTCACTTTGCTGGTCTAGTATTATTGGATAGGTTGTGAAATGAGTCATGTGCTCATTCTTCAAATGACATTTAGTTCCAGATATCTAATGTTAGACATGCTGGGATCATTTGTGACAGAAAAGGACCCTCTGCAAATACCTGCATGAGCCTGAGGTCCCTCACCTACATTTTGTAGCCTCTTTGGACTAGTCACCCCCACGTGGTATTTATTAGTTTACCCTCCCTAATTAAAACAATGCCACCCGCTCATGTTCCTACTCATATTCTAAGCATGTATTTTTGCTTAGTCTGATGTTCCTTGTTAATAACATTGTGTTAATTCCTAAAATGTTAATTCCATTCCCCCCCCCCCGGAGTATTGGGGGAGGTACACACGTTTTGTTTACATGCTTTGTTTTTGTACTGATTGAGTCAAAGTTATAAGTGTGCCCTTCACACAGATAGTGCTCACTATACCCAAGAGGTGTGCATTTATCCATCCCCACTTCCCCCCCCCCCCCAGCTTGATCTTCCTTGAGATTTACTTCCATATGTGCCCTTAAGTATCGATCAGTTACTCTAATTTGGTATTGAGTACAAGTATTTGTTTCTCTGTTCTTGTAATGTTTCACTTAGAAGGGAGGCTTCCAGTTCCATCTGGGTTGTCACTAAAGATACTAGACCACCATGTTTTTAAGGCTGAGTACATTACTCCCATGATAACAGCGTTAATCCATTCACAAGGGCAGACCCTCCTGTCCTAATCATTAATCATCCTAATGATCTCTTAAGGGTCCCACCTCTTAATACCATGATGGTGGTAATTGAAGTTCAAAGTGGTCTGGAAGGGGACAGACATTCAAACCTTAGCAACTGCTTTGATGAAGATAGATCAGAGTGAATATCTTAGCCTGGTGCCCCTTCTCTCCTTCATGCTCTTGAAAGCAGAGACTGAGAAAAGAATGTCTGGGCAATAGTTTATGTGGGAGATGATCCTGGGGAAACGGAGTAAGGGTCCAAAGAGAAATAATTAGCTATATAGAAGCTGGTACAAATTTCAGAAAAGGTCACCTTATTTTCCACCACGTCTGATCAGGTTACTTGCCCTTTCTTGCTTCAATAACTGCTTGAGGAAAATGCTCTCATGGGCTTAAATCTAGGCTTCCTACTTTCCTTGAGGCAGCAGTGAAGTCTTTCCCAGATAATGGAAGCTAACAGTGGGGGCAGGCAATGGCACAAGGAAAAATTAAGGTACAGTTACCAGCAAAATGATGATGGGATGATAGATGCTCTTCACAGTTCTTCCTCCTTGAAATACATAGAAGGTTGGGCCTAACAACAGCAGCTGGGTCTCGTGCATTAAAATCTCACTATTTCATTTTCCTATGATATTTAATGTGAGCTCTGCTAATTTTTTTTTTGTTTTTTTTTTTTTTTCAGTTTTTGACTGGGGCTGGGATTGAACCTGCCACCTTTGGTATATGAGGCTGGCACCCTACTCCTTGAGCCACAGGCTAGTGTTTATTGTACTTTACAGATGAAAAAACACAAATGCTTTGATTGTGAAAAAAATGTTGGAAACAGGAAAACTGACTTCAAATTTTGAGAAGATACCCTGCTGGACTTGATTATGTAGCATTATTAAAATAATTTTTGCCAAGCAATCTCTTATGAGAAGAGCATGTATTTAGCATTTTGATGTATCTAGGAATAGAGTTTTACAATTTGAATGAAGCCACTTTAAATATTTCATATCTCTCAGTTAATTTGGGATCTGAATATATCATAAAATATTCTTTGAGTTAATTTCAATTTTAGATTACTTTCAAAGAAGCTATGCTTTAATCACAAAAATTTAAAAAAGGACCTTAGAGAAAACAGGAAAAGTTTTGAGATTCAGGGGCCTGAGACACGACGGTTAGGGTGGCTGGCATTACACCTGAGCACAGGACAGCCATGCATCTGCCTGCTTGTGTTCCAGGATTGATTACAAGGTGCCTTGTAGTTCTACCGAGCAGAGGATCAGCAAAAATAGAGAAAAAAAAAAAAACCTCAAGCTGGGAAGCATTTAAAAAGATCCCAGTAAAAGAGAGAAAGGAAAGAAAAAAAAAGGAAAGGAAGCGGCTCCAGACTATGAAAAATAAAATTGTTAAAGTGGGGTGGAAATATTTCCAATAAAAATAAGCAAGAGAAACAAAGATACCTCAAGCAGAGAGGAATAATGTTGCACACATAACTCAAAGATCAGGTGGCTGAGGAAGAAGGAGAGGAAGGACCTGAGCTTGAACCAATACACAGCAGCTGTGCTGCAGGGATTCCTGTTTCCTTGAGCGGGCCTGATTTTCTAAAAATTAATTTCTTCATCTTGGTCTTACTTGCTACTTCCTCTAGTGTCACTGCTTGCAGATAACAACTTGGTCTGTTATTGTTGGAAGACTTGTTAACTGTCCTTCCTGGGGTATCCCACTTATCCATCCTCCAATGGACCTAAGGGATTTTGTACCCTGAGGCCTGAAAGCTGCTTCTTGCAGAAAAGATGAGACACATAGGTCCATTTTGCTTGCCAGAATAATTCCTTGTTCAGAGGATTCATTTCTTTTGTTACATGTGTCAGTCCAGAATTCAAATTGTAGTTTAAGCCTGAAGGCAAGATAGACAAACAATGAAGAAAGATACAAAACGCAGGTAAGAATTTTCATCACACCACACAGTAAAACCCTGCATTGATTTTGTTTGTGTTGAGGTATAAAAGAACAAGAGTTGCTGTAACAGACAAGCCCTGAAATTTCGGCAACTCCATGAGGTACAATTTTTGCCTTGCTCATCTCCAGACTGTCCTGGTGAGCAAGTGGCTGAGTCTGTGGATGGAAAGAGCAAGTAGGAGGGAGTTCTGCTCCACACGACGGAGCCAGAGTCCACTTCCCATGCCTGTCTCTCCTGGGGCAGCTAAGTCTGCCTCTGTTTGGGTGGCACATGGGGAAAGAAAGCTGTGACCTCATCTGGGGAAGCGGTGGGTGTGGAGGGTCTGTGGTACCTGCCTGGAAGGGGCGCACATTACTTCCGCTCCTTTTCCACTAGAAAACTTGGAACAAATGCCCACATCCAAGAGCAAGGGAGCTGTGGTCCCGGCTCTCCCAGGCTGGCCGGCAATCTCTGCCTCCTGTGTCACTCTGTCCATCCATTGAGCAGAGCGTGCCAAGCACCAAATTTCTAGTTTTGAAAGCCAGTTGTTAAACACAACCATTTTTAAAACGTATTGATTTTCATAAACCCGCTATTTAAAAGTATTTAAAATTTGCTATTTGGAAATTGCCTGCAATTTTAAAATTAAAAATAAACATTAAGAGATAAAAAAATAAAGACATGTCTCATAAAATAAATAAATATAAAAAGCTCATCACTTTTTAATTATTTTACTACATGTTTTTCTTAGCTATGCTCTTGAGTTTACTTGTATCTGCTGCGTGTTTAAATAACATGTGACAGTGTGCTAAAACTCTCCTCAAATTTGCCTTCACTGCTTTTACGCTGTTAACATTTAATCAGTCAAGGTGGGACTATGTGCACTCTGGCAATAGGAAAGTGCTACAAATTAAGGCTTGATTTTTGTTTTGTTGATTGCTTGGACTTGAGAAAGTGATTGAGAAAATGATAATTCGGAATAAATTTAAAAGTGTGTTGTATCTTTAGCCATCACTAAACTTGAAATAAATATTCTTCCTCTATTCAAAACTAGTATCCAATTCAAATGCAAAGAAGGCATTCACATCACTGATGAAAGAGTGAAGTTCTGAAATGTGGTAGCGCTGACGCTGAAAGAGGTTTGGGGTTAATGAGCATAACTTGTATATGGGTGAGAAAGTATTTAAAAGTAGATCACATAGGTTGCTCAAAAAATTAAATATAGAAATACCATACGATTCAGCAATCCCATGTCTGGGTGTATATCCAAAAGAAGTATCAGCAGGATCTTAAGGAGACATCTGTACCCCCATGTTCGTTGTAGCACTTTTCACAATAGGCAAAATATGGAAAAATGTGTTTACAGATACATGGATAAAGAAAATGTGACATTCACATACAATGGAATATCATTCAGCCTTAAAAAATAAGGAGATCTTGTCAACAATTAATGAACCTAAAGGCCATTATACTAACTAAAAATAACCCAGGCAAAGAAGGGAAAATACCCTGAAACTCCCCAACATAATAGTGCTCGACAGGGAATTGGGGGTGAGGGAATGAGAGCTGTTGTTCAAAGGTTGTGTAAACTTCTAGCTTTGCTGGGTGAGTTGCAGCCATCTGCTGTATAACACAGTGCCTAGGGTTAGCAATGTGGTATTGTGCACTTCGAAATTTGTGAAGGGGGCACATCTTACGTTAAGTGTTCTCACACACATGGACACACAAAGAAAAAACAAAAACAGAAACAGGAACAAAAGTACACACAGAAACGTAGGGAGGTGTCACCTTGAAAGTGATAATACCACGGATGTGTGTTCAAACTCATCAAATGTACACATTAGATATGGGATATCTTTGTATGTCAATTATTCCCCAATAAAGCTGTTTAAAAAAGAAAATAAATTTGTCATAAAACACAAATTTAATGACAATAAATTATTAGGAAAAGTTAGTGGATTGGGATACATCACCAATTATCAAATATGTTAAATTTTAACTGCAGGGTGGTCAGAAATAGAAGAATTTGGGGAAAATCAACAAAGTGTTTTTAAGAATCAATAGGCTCTACGTGCTTTATGATAAAGGGTCCTTATATTTTATCATTATTTGAAAAAATAGGCTATCCATAATTCATAATAGTAAAATTTACAATAAATTTTTGTACGTGTTTACATATTACATGCTTGCACATACACACAATGACATAATGTGAGTCCATGTACACGTTTCCCCCCAGAGGATCAATTGTTAAGCCCCTGGGTAACTCTATGTCCACCTCTCACCCCTGGCAGGTGTAGCTCTCAGCACCATTCCCCATGTTCCCACATCTCTCTCCCTCTCACCTCTTTGCTGTTTCTCCTGCTTCCTCCCCTTCTCACCAAAGCCTTCACTTGCACACACACATCTTATTTCTTCAAAACTCACTTCAACTGTTACTGCCTTCAGAAATTGATTCCTGGTCAAGTTTTCACCTTTAGCTTCCCGGAGTGAGTTAAATATCCCTCCTTTGCGTTCCTACAAGTGCCTTAGCATTGACTCACTTTTAGTTTTAGTTGGACAGTTGTCCTATTCACAGGTTCTACATCCACAAATGCAACCAAGTGCGCATCCAAAAACATGTATATAATATAAAATGATAAAAATAACAATACAGCAATGAACATAATACCAATGAAAATGTAGTATAAAAACTCTTTACATAGCATGACATTGTATTAGGTATTGCACCTAATCTAGAGGTGATTTAAAGTGTATAGGGAGGATGTGTGTAGGTGACATACAAATAAAAATACTACACTGTTTTATAGGAGGGACATGAGCATCTGTGGCTTTTGGTATGGGAGACTGTCCTGGAACCAATTCCCTGTCATATCAAGGGAAGACTATAATATATTTAAAACATATATCCAAAGGATATAGTGGTTTAAAATTCATGTAAATTATAAGATATATGTAGATTCTTCTAAAATTTGCTATTTTTGCTCAGCACAGCGCTGGCATCCTTATCAGTCTGAGTGGCGTACGCACCACTGTCTGAGTCTGCCACAATTTATACATCCTCTGCTTACGGCCATTTAGGATTTTCCCCCAGAATTTTCACTATTAAAAGTATTTAACATTAGGAACAGGAACATTACAACATTTCATAGTTTATGTGTACATAAAGCTAAAATCCAACTTTATAGTGTAATGGCAAATCATCTTTTGTGCTGTTTTTATTAATAACCTAATCAGTGTATATGTGTGCATTCTCCTTTCGGTCCACATTTCATTGATATATTTTGATCGTTTTTCTATCAGATGGACTGTTCTTATTGGTTTTATAGAATTTTATATCTTCAATTTTACTTTCCTGTGCTGTCTTTTAATAAATAAAGGTTTTTCCTGTGCTGTCTTTTAATAAATAAAGGTTTATAATTGTAATGTATTCAATCAGTCATTTAGTTTATAGCCCCTATACTTGGTTGAACAAGTCACGTCCCACTCTTGGGTCATAAAAATATTATTTTATATTTCTTCTAAAAGTTTTAAAAAGCTTTTCTTTCCCCCTTCAAGCTAAACCTAATTTTGGATGACAAATTCTTCTCCCAGCTCCATTTATCAAATTGTCTATGCTTTCCACCCTGATTCATCTTATATCATGTTTCCGTATATGCACGGATCTATTTCAGGGATCTGTATTCTGGTGCGTTGATCTTTATCTGTCTCTGTGCAAATGTCATGTTATCTAAGTCTTCATGATTTTTAAAAATTATGATATTTAGAAAGAAGTTTTCCTGCTTTGTTCTTATTCAGAAGTGTCTCGGTTGTTTTTGACCATCTTTTATTCAGCATCCATGTAAAATAAACTTGCTAAGTGTCACAAAATACCTTGTTGACAACTGATAAGACTTTCACTTATTCTTTAGTATAGTTTTAGGGAAAGAGACATTTACATTATTAAATCTTCCTCTATACAGACATAACCCTTTCTCTTCCTTTCCGTTCTATGCTTCTAGATCTCTCTTTTAGGTTTCTTTTAATGCCTATTAATGAATCTTAATACTTCTCCTAATTAAGGCCTTGTAAGTTTTGTTAGCTTACTGTTGAGAAATTTTATATCATTGTGGCCACCATAAATAGGATCATTTAAAAAATTACACATTCAACTATTTGTGCATGCGTGTGTGCCTATTGCATTAAATCATGTAGAACTCGCTGCCAAAGCAAAAACACCAAAGAAGGATGAGGCCCCAAAGTTGTTTCTCGCTCACGTGATCAGAATAGAGGAAGGCACACTCCTCCATGCCTCAGCGGACACTCGGGCACCCTGAGGTTCTGTTATTCTCAGTGCCTGGTCTCCGGAATTGCCCTGGGGGACTCAGGCTCCCTGAGGTTCTGTTATTCTGAATGCATCCTCTTCAGAGTTGCCCTGGGGGACTGAATCCATGACATCTTGCCAAAAAGGAACAGATTTAGGAGGAATACTGTTGCGAGGCTTGATAGGCCTGAGCTGGACTTAATGTCCATTGCTTCTGGTTTTATCTCATTGGACAGAAGTCAGACATGGGAACATTTTAAGGTCTGAGAATGTGCAGTATGAGAAATGAAGTCCAGGCCTAGAAAGCCAATTCCCGGAGATGAATCTGCATTTCTGAGGTGAGGACATGCCATTCCGGTGGACAGCTACCTGACTCTGCCAAGTCTACCCTGCCAGTCTCCAAATATACTTTCACGCTTTGTCCCCACTTGCAGACCACTCTCTTCCTCATCAACCTGCTATGGTCACCTCAGTTTCTCAAAGCACATAATATCTGGATGGTGTTCTGTGCTCCGTATAATGTTTAAAGAGTCTTCAGGTCCAGCAACCCAGGATCGCTTCCTTTCCTACAGGTGATGCTGGGACCTCCCTTCTGGATTACAGAGCTTGTTACCTACAGTACTATCATGCCCAAGGTCACACTGCCCTGTCTGTTCAGTGCAGAGCCACTGCTCTCAACCCATCTCTAGACAGAACGGAAGGGGGTGGCATCGTTAGAACCCCTGTTGGTAGCTAAGGCTTCACAGACCTGCCTCTCCATCCCAAATCTTGCTTCTGTGGCTTCTTATCCCAGATGTTGCTCACAAGAGCCTTCTCTCGCAAACCTCCTGGTGTTACTGCTGAAGAGTTGGCTCCCTGTTTCCTGTGTCATTGCAAAATAGCAGAATAAGACTCTAATTAAAATACTTGTGCCACTATCAGGAGGCGGGACCTCAGAAGACCTGTCTTATAAGTTACTTCATTGCCATGGATTCATGTCTGGGGTGTGTCTTCCCTTTTCTGGATAGCACTGTCATTGCTTGGTATTCTTTCTATATTGCACCACTGTTTACTGGGTTTCTTTGGTAAGAGAGGAGGAGGATATGAGTAGCAGGAGGAAGTTTCTTTGGGGTGAAGGAACTATCCTACATCCTCATTGTGGTGGCAGCTCTATCAATCTACACATGTCATAAGATTTCATAATACCTAAGCTAAGAAGACAAAAAAGTAAATAATCATGAAATCTGGATTATGTCTGGATAAGTACCATCCCAAAGACAGTTTCCTACTTTTGATCATTTTATTATAGCTATATAAGATGTTAGCATTTGGGGAATGGGGTGAAGAGGACATAGGAACTCTGTGATTTTTTTGCAACTTCTATGTGAGACTAAAATTATTTCAAAATTGAACGTTTCCTTAAAAAAGCTTTTTGCCTATTGCTTTTACGCTTAAGCTCACGCTGAACATTAATACAGAGAGAACTCTCTGTTTCCAAATTCATGGTCACTGTAAAAACAGCCTGAGACCCATGGTGTGAGAGATGCCCCTGACTTCCCCTCTGTAAGCAGACGCCACAAGGGGCCCTGACTGCATGAACCATCACACCACACTTCACCCTGCCACCTTCCCCGGAAGGTGGCATTTTCCCACGTTTGACTTGCAAGCCTCCTGTAGGTTGGGTTCCTACTTCTGGATTTCCAGAGGCTACCGGTTTGGACACACTGTGAGATGAGATATAGGTATAGGAGAGACCAGAGCTGCAACCGAAGAGTTTACAATCTCTGTTGGGAAGTAGAAGATGGACAAGTGAAAGGATTTGGCTCTTGGGGTATCACATAAAATAAATATACATGAGTAGATAAGCAAATCCACATGTAAACAGGCAGTGACTCTGGTGAGAAGGACATATGAGGTGAAGACAAAACTCTAACCAAACTGTAACACTTCAAGGAGGCTGGCTTGGTTTTGTGGTAGAAAAAAATGACTGTGAATCCTCTGATGTTCCTCCCAGGGAAAGGTTGGGTCTCTTCTTTATTACAGCTTTGACAAATGGGGATTGGTGAAAGCCACATCACGCCAACTGGGCCCTCTAGAGGGGGATGTTCCTGGTTCTTGGCTCCCAGTGCCAAGAAGGAGCACCGGAGCCTGGCCGACGGTGGAGAGACCACATGCAAAGCCATCTCAATCATAAACATTTATTACAGAACAAAAGCACACAAAGTGTAAGGTGGGTGTGTCTCAAAGAATGAGCCAGGTACCCTGGTGAGTGGAGAAGAGACCCTGAAGCCTGGACACACTCTCTTTTATAAGCCAATGAAGCTACCTAGCTTGTCCCACCTTCCCCCAGCAGAATTGGCTGCTGCCTCCCGTCTTTGGGGTATTTGACAGGTTGGGGTTACATAACAAACTTCTTAATACACAGACATCTTCCCGAAGAAACCATGGGGGAAGAAATTTGCAATTTTATTTTATTTTCTTTTTTTTGAGACAGTCTCACTTTGCATGCCTTTGGCAGAGTGTCGAGGCATCATAGCTCACAGCAAGAAACCTGCAATTTTAATTACATGATATGGGACCAATGGCCACTAGGGGCTCCTCACTATCTATTTCAACTGGGAACAATCCCCAGCCATAGCCTGGTTCCTACTCTCTGCCCCGAGCCACACTCCTTAGGCTTCCATCCTACCAAAGAGAGAAGCTGGGGGCACGGGTGGTACGTCACCTCCCAGGCCCAGCCTCTCTCACCCTACCAGTCAAAAAGAGAAGCTGGGGCCCTAGTCTGTATGTCTCCCCTGAGGCAGAAAAAGAGAAGCTGAGGCAGAGACAGCCCGTCTCCCCACACAGCAAGGCAGCCCCGAGGGCAGGCCAGGACAGTGTGCATCAGCGAAGTCGGTAGGTGCCGCTGGAGAAACCACCACCATATGGAGGGCCTGTTGAGCACTTGCCCAGCTCGGAGCAGAGCACAAGCCAGGGTGGCACCACCCAACATGCCCATGCCAGACTGGTTCAAGAGGACTGGTAGGTCTTGCTCTTTTGGAACTCTGAATTTCCTTGCTAGCAGTTCAAACACGCTGTGGAACAGAGTCCATGAAAGATAACAGGGTCAAGTATAGTCCAGCTTGTGCCTGCCTTCCCACGGCGTCCTGCATGTGACAAGACTTTCTTGAATTTTCCAGACAGTCTAGCAGCTACGTATTTCCCAGTGACTCTGCAATACTTGAGTACAGAATAACTATCCAGCCGTGTTCTGCCCAAATTATTGACCCACAACATTATGAGATGGTTTGGTCGTTAAACTATAGACCTGGTACAAGTAACTTATTATGGAGATTAGATATTTCAATACTGTAAGAAGAGCTGGGGAAGTAAAGGTCTGGAAGGGGTGATTAGAGAATCAGAGAGAAGTCCCTAAGCAGGGACCATAAAAGCAAAAATGTCTAAGGAAAGCTCTTGCTTCCGCAGCTGGAGCAGGTGACAGGACAGACAGCTGGAAGAACAGCTGGACGTAGGGGCAGAGGCGTGCTGGAAACTGCAGGGACACACGGATCCTGCAGGGATCCACAGGACAAACTGGAACCCACACTAGATTCTCTGGACCATTGACTTTGATGATAGGGGGACCTGCTAGTTGCGGTTCTCAACCTTCCTAATGCCGCGATGTATTTTCATTGTTACAAAGGGGTCGTGACCCACAGGGTGAGAGCCACTGTGAGCATCCGGGCTCCTCTCTGCAGAGTTATACATGTGCCTGGAACAAAAATGACACAGGAACTCTGGAGGGAGCTGAAGGCCTGCAGGCCAAATGCTGTGCAGAGTACTGCAGGGAGGTGAGCCATCCCATCAGCAGCCTTAGCATTAGAGGCTCCCTCTAACAGTTCCAGCTTCGCTGAAACTGATTTCATACCTGAGTTTTCTATTTACTGTTTAGAGAGTTGGAGGGACTGGATGACTCGGGATCTACCGGGGTATCCTGCTTCTTAGGATTTACAAACAAAGTGAGTTGGTTGCTTTTGGATGTTTTAATAAGCTGTATGTATACATGGGAATGAAAACTAAGACCTTTGGTTCTGAGGATGAGCTGCTTGCTTTTAGATGCTTTAATAAACCTTAAGTATAAATGAGAATGAAAACTAAGACCTTTGGTTCTGAGGATGAGCTGCTTGCTTTTAGATGTTTTAATGAACCGTAAGTATAAATGGGAATGAAAACTAAGATCCCTGGCTCTAATTCCACCTCCTTGCTTGACCCCAAGTTAAGGAAATGATGAATGCATTAATTTCCCTTTGTGCCCTACTTCACACATCCTTCATAAGCTCAGGAGTTATTTAAACGGATTCCTTTTCTCTTTAGAGGAAGGCATATTGCATTAGCCATTTTGTTCCTGACAGGACTGAAAGTCCATCGTTAGTAGATAATGTCATTTTCATTTCTCCTGGGGGACTTGATGAGTTGGAACTTTAGCAGGGGAGTTCAGTGGAGACCACAACCTGCACTTTGGGTTAAGTGTGACCTAATACCTTAAGTACTCAACCTCTTCGCACCAAGGCAGCTTGATAAAGCAAGAAGATTGTTCTTGGTTTCTAGGATTCAGCTCGACCTCAGAATCTTGACACTTCATGCTTCCTTTGGGGGCAAACTTAAGCTTTTCTCTCTTGTTTTCAAGGCTAACTAATGTATTTTTCTTGAGAGGCTTTGATGTCGGGTTATTTCTCACCCAGAGCTCCACTTTAATGTGCTATCTGTGGAGTGCAACTACTAGAGCTTTACGGTGTCATTAAATTAGGTGGGCCTGGGAGCTACTGCAGCAAAGGGAGGCTGAATTTTTTCCCTTTTATTATTAAAGAGTTCCCATTGGAAAGGGAAATGGGAAATAATTTTTATTAGGTGTATGGTCTTATGAGGAAAGGAGAAGAGAAAGTTTCCATTTGCATTTTGCCATTATGGGCTTTCAAATCATGGACTATACGAAGGTGATTATAGTTAATTTTAGCCTTTGTGGAACTTGGCTATCAGAGGTTGGGTTGCATAGAAAATAAGAAAACTTGCTGGTTCCAGGAAAAATAGAGTATCAAGAAAGAAACCAACTGACTTTTTTCGTAATGCCTTGGGAGCGAACTCCAACCCTCTTCCTACTTACTCCAAGTGCTGGTGGGATGACCAGAACCAACACACAATTCTAGGGACTGCTGAGTAGGTTAACGAGCATCTGGACTAATAGCTCTATTGGGAATTCAATTTAGAGTTTTATGTAAGGCAATATCCACTTTTCATGGGAATAAATATTTCTTATCTACACCTAGGGGTTGGCTCTTGGGATTAAAAGAAAGCCATCTATTTGGTAATGTCTTCTGAAATTTCTTACCCAAGCTAAAACAACAGCAGAGTCCACCCTAGCCTATGATAATGACGATGATTATTAACACCTACATTTTTCCTTTAGTTCAGAATAGCTATTCTTTAGAGTAAACATCAATTAATTTGAGTTTATGCATGGGAGCATATTAAATGCTAAGAGGAAGGCCACTCTGCATTAATGAATGCATTGCATTGTAGTTGGCTACGGGTCTTATAGCAATAGAGACGTTACTGGGGATTGTATGTGGATTTAGCTTTTGTGACCTTTAGAGGAAGAAAGGAAGACATATCTTATCGTGCAGATAATGTGCACTGTAAGACAGGTTGCAAAAAGCTATTGGTTTCATTGCATAAATCTCTTTGCCTCACAGAGGTTGAAAAAAACCTTAGTGATTCATGGGCACAGACTTAATTTACTATTTTTCCTGGGAGCCACTGTGGAATGGTGGGGGGGAGGGACACGTTATTACAAGGAATACTACTCTTGTGTTGGAAAGAAAAGGATGTAAAGAGAGGATTCAAGAGTTTCTTATCATTATGCGTCTGCTTGGCATCCAAAAGACTGAATACAGTTTCTTTGCATAATTGTATGAGAAGAAGTGTTGCAGGTCCATTAACTTTCTCTTGAACTACACACAAACAGCAAAGCACTAGTATGACTGTGTTGTATGATTAAGTTCTCTGTCCTATTGAGGCAAACTGAAGAAAATGATTTTCATGAATATCTCTTCTTATACATGCCCATTTTGGGGGAGTCTTTCTTGAAGGAAAGTGCTTGACAGATGAATTAGTTTTGAGAACACAGGGGGTGACAAAATACGCAGAGATGTATAGTCTTCTTCTAAGATTTGTTATAACTTTTGTGGGGAGATGGTTCAAAATACAAAAACCAAAGCATCCAGCCTCAGGATTTGCTTCTGGTTATGATAGATGGTCCCATTTCCCAGCACAGTGGTGGAGTCTTTTTATTATGATGTCCATCCTCTGGGTGTAACAGTTAATATAACCTGTCTATGGCACAGACCAAACCCAAAGCATGGATGCTTTAACTCCCATTAAACATGAATGCGTTAACTCTCATTCAACACAGAGGTAGCAATGTCAGGGGCACAAAGCCACAGAAAGTTCCTTGGGAGTTGGTTTTTCAGTGTTTATAGCACCATTAGAAGTCCTCACACCTGCCGTAATAGGTGTCCCTGGCACTACTTTGCAGAACATAAGCCTCCTTTCCCCAGGCTCTTCCTCAATAAAGACCCTTGTGGCAACACTTGAACATTGGCTCAAACTTTACAATGTATTAAGTCTCAAGAGCACAAATCATGCTGGCAAATAACATTTAATATATAAATCAAATAGCACCTTCCTTATCTCCAAGGACCTTGAAAGGAGCACTGGAAACTAAGTTGAGTTTCAGACTACTATTTTTATGCTTTGAGAAAAACAATAGAGATTTGGAAATATTTTCATCAACACCAATTACTCTCTGGTTTAGAAACGCAACCCCTAATGGAACTAGTGATTTATACACCTTGAAAATAGTAATGATGATCAAAATGAAAGATAACTGTTTCTCTTTTCTCAGTAATATTTACAATTTAACATATAAATCACATCGAATGAACTCGGATAATGAAGGAAGCTCTCTCATATGCTCTTTTCTCATGGTATAGCAGGAAGAACATTCTAGATTCAGTCCCTACCTCTCAAGGGCTGATATATTCAAGACAGCTGACAGTAAGTACCACGTGGTGCCTATTACATAACTTTGGAGCATTTGCCTTTCTTTCTTATGTTTCTTTGACTATTATTAAATTGTTCTAAACCCACAGGCATTGTATTTTTGTGGCAGGAGACTATATTAAAATATTAATTTTTGTTTGCATTTCCCATGTTTGTTTTCTAAAAACCCATTTATATTTTCACATTTCAAGGTGTTTTGGTAGACCTAAAGTCGGCTTTTTTCTGCCTTTTGTAAGGGCCTAAGTTCTTTGAAGGAATAATGCTGATGTTGCAGAGGAAGGAGAGAAAATGGCCCTCTAAGGACTAATCAGAGAAACCCCCCCGGATGCTGCAGCACAGAGAATGATGTCCCCAAAACCTGGGGGAGAGAGGAGCTGTAATAACGACGGCAATTGGACTCAGAATTGGATTTAAATTTATTTAAAGAGAATAGATTTGCTATTTCCTATATGCCAGAGTTTACAGGATATAATCACACCCTCTCATTTTTTTTCCTGTATCCTGGCAATTTTATGATAATAGCCTGCATATGTCATTCTACTAAACTGGAAGCCACAAGGGTGTGCTAATTAATAAGCTACTACCATGGTCTGAACATGCCAATCCAAAGTTGGTGTGTTGGAAACTTAAGTGACATTGTAACAATATTAACAGATGGAGCCCTTAAAAGGGGATAATGGTATTATCAAGGAGTGGTTTAGTTTTTGTGAGAGTAAAATTCTGGTAAAAGGATCAGTTTGGCTCTATTTTCTCTGTGTTGTATGCCCTTTGCCCTTCTGCTGTGGAATAATGTAGGAAGATAGCCTTCAACAGATGCTACCACCATTATCTTGGACTTTCCAGCCTCCAGAACCAGGAGCCAAACAAACCAATTTTTTTTATAAATCATCTAACCTGCAGTATAGATCGACTATAGACAGAATGGTAATGAGGAGTGGGGCTGCTTCTCTGTAAAATATCTGAAAATTAGAAGCAGCTTGGGAACTGGTAAGGGGTAGAGGCAGGAAGAATTTGGAGGATCAAGCTTTAAAAAAACAAGCCTGTATTTTTTGTTGCTGTGAATGGAATGTTAAGAGCAATTCTGGGGAGGGGTGAAAAGAAGGAAAGAGCTATTGAGAAAGTCTGAATTTTCTTAGGGATTACCTAAGTGGTGGTGGTGACCAGAATGTTGGTAGAAATATGGACAGGCCATTCTGGTAAGCTTCATGGTGGAAATTAGGGACGAGGTATTGGGTACTGGAGCAAAGGCCATCCTTCTCAAAAGGAGCAAAAGTCTTGGCTGAATTGTATCCATGTTCTAGGATTTTATACAACACAGAACTTTAGAGCAATGTACTAGTGTGTCTGGTGAAAGACATTTCTAAGCAGCAAAGCATTCAGGCTGAAGATTGCTGTGTTTAGGGCAGTGGTTCTCAGCCTTCCTAATGCCTCGAAGTATTTTCCTTGTTACAAACGGGTAGTGACCCACAGGTTGAGAACCGCTGGTTTAAGGAGAGATGTGAAAGGGAAAGAATGAATTAAAGATGAAATTTTTAATTTCAAAAGACAGCAGAGTGGAAAGATTTGAAGAAATCCTGGCCATGTAAGATTGAAAAGTCATCTTTAGGAGGGTAAACCATGAGGATGATCCAGTGACTGTTTGCTAAAGTGATTATCATGGACAGAAGGGAGCCAAGTGCTACTCACCAACACGATGGAAAAACAAGACCCCAAAGGCATTTCAGAGATCTATGAGTTTGCCCTTCACATCATAGACCCAGAACTCTTGGGGGTGACCTGGAGCACCCTCCACAAGCTTTACTGTCCAGATCTACCTCTGTTCTGTACTTCCTGCGTTCTGGAAAATCACCCTCAGGCCACCCCAGCTGCAGCTCAACTGGGTCCAGGCAGCTCCACCTGCTGTCCCAGAAGGTATAAGCCATAACGTTGGTGGTATCCCTGTGCTGCTAATTCTGAAGGGATGCAGACTGTGCGAGTTTTGGGGGCATAGTTTCCTGGTTTTAAGGGATGTAATGAATAGCTTAAGGGCTCAGGCAGAAACCTACCACAGGGGCAGAGAGTTCCCAGTAGGGTAATGCCTTGTGGGGCTGTGTGAGTGGGGCCACCCACAAGACCCTGGAACTGTAGAATTACCAGCATACAACTCTATGCTGGCAAGAATGCAGGTGTGAGACTCCAACCCAAGAGAGCTAATGTGTGGGCTAAGCCCAGCAAAGACACGGCAGTTGGATGGCCTGAGGCCTTGAGGACTCTACCCTGACCCAGTGTGTTCAGTAAGTATGATACGGAGTCAAAAGAGATCATTTTCTATCTTTAAGATGTAGTGTTGTTTTCCTTGTTGGGTTTTGGATCTAGTTAAGGAAATTTGCCTCTGAATGAATCATGCCTTGAGTGTCACTCATATCTGATTTAAGTGAGATATAGACTTTGGATTTTTTAACTAGTACTAGAATGAGTTAAGACTTTGAGACAATTGGGATGGAATAAACATATTTTGCATGTGAGAAGGACACAAACTTTAGGGTCTAGGGCAGAATTTTATGGCTTGAACATGTCCCCCCAAAGTACATGTGTTAGAAACCTAATTTCCATTGTACTAGTATTAAGAGGGGGCCTTTAAGAGGTGGTTAGATCATAAGGGCTCTGCTTCCATTAATCAATTAATAATTGATTAATGCAATTATCACAGTAGTCAGTTGTTATTGTGGAAGTGGTCTCCTGATAGAAACATAAGTTTGGCCCTATTTCTCTCTGTCTTGTGTACTGTCTCACCTCTCTGCCATGTTACAGGCAGAAAGAAGCACACCCCTCCCCTCCAGAGGCCAGTGCCATGCTCGCTCTTGGATGTCCCAGCCTCCAGAACTCTGAGCCAAATATACCTCTTTATTTTTTTCAAATAAATCTCTTAGTCTTTGGTATTCTGTTTTAGAAGCAGAAAATGGACCAAGACAGCTAGTGTCTCTTAGCCGTGATGCTGGGGCTGAATCTCTAAAGCCACACATCCGTGTTGCTCTGAGAACTCTCTTGTGTTCTGCCAATAGGGAAAGTAGAAGGAGGTGGAAGGCTAGAAATAGAAGAGGCGCCTACCTTGCTCTTTGGTTTCTGTTCTGCATTCCAGATGTGCCAGGTAATTCTGATAGAAACACTTGAATTTGACGTCCTCCCACTTACAGAATTAACAGCCCTGTGCCCTCTCAGAGACTCCAGCACCAGCCAGTCAGCCCTTTCACCCCCTTACCTCTGAGCTGAGCGGAGCTGAGAGTCGCCGGCACCCACGGCCCACCCCCTCCTGAGAGGGCTGAGTTTCAGATCTGTGAGTTCCCATCTCCTAATTTCTATATCTTAAAAATTCTCCCCTTTGCTGATTCTTCAATCCTAGAGATGGAAGCTGTAAATAAGCAGTTCGTAAGTTTTAAGTTGGGTGCCACCCTGAGTAGTGTGACGAAGTCTCATGCCATTGGCTCTGTCCCAACAGAAGTGTGACTCCCCTCTTTGTCGGGTATATCAGGGATGTGTCTGTTCCTCCCTTTAATCATCAGTATCCCTTGCTCCTGACTTCCAACATCAGCCTCCTCACGGCTCGATAATCCAGAATCACCCAAAGCAGGAGATCGTCTTTCTGATACTGCCAAAGGTCAAAGGAGCCGCATGTCACATCACAACACCTACATTCCTCACCTCACGTCATCCCATCACGCAGAACAGTCACATCCCATCCCATCGCATCACCACAGGAAGAAGGGCTAGTACAGAACAATAAGGTATTTTTGAGGGAAAGAAGACCACATACACGTAATTTTTATTGCAGTATATTGTTAAAATTATTTTATTTTATTTTTAGTTATATCATTAATTCTCGCTTTGCCTAAACTATAAATCAAACTTTATCATAGGTATGTATATATAGGAAAAATATATAGTATATTTAAGGTTTTGTACTATTTGTGGTTCCAGGCATCTGCTGGAGGTCTTGAAATATACTCCCCATGTGTAAGGGAGGACTACTGTAGCTATTTAACTGCTCTACACATTCTGTGTGGAACATTTTCTCTGCTAAAGTAACTAGTGTATTTTCTGACTTCTGACTAGACCTTGACATACACAATGTAATTTCCCTTACAGGCTCCACCTTGGCTTTTGATGCTAGAATGAAAACTTTACTTCACATAAAGTTTGTAAATGTGTTTTGGCTGGGTTTAACTTAGTTCCATAATACAGTAGAAGGGTAGTCTTTAAACCATAGTTTGGAATTTTACAGAGATGGGTTCGAATCTCAGTTCTGCAACTGAGGAGTTATGCTATTTTAGGCATTCTCAGCCTTAATTTCCTCATCTTTAAAGTGGATGTAATAACATGTGCATGGGCTATTTGGGGGAATGTCAAATAAGCCAGTATATGTAAAACTCCAAGAGGCCGGTACATTCAGTAAATGGTAGTTATCATCATTTGTATAAAAGGGGTAGAATTCAGAAGGAAACCGAGTTTGGAAAGTATATAGAATTGAAGAAATGTGAGAGAAATGAAGCATGAGTAAAGGTTAGAAAAATGTTAAGAGAGCTGAGTATGTATGTGAGGGGAAGGGGGCAGAGAACAAAAAAAAGTAAGTGGGTAAAGGTGTCTGAATTAATTTTTAGTAAAATATGCAATCTTGTAAGAAAGAGAAGCATATGTCATGCTGTCTTCTGTTCACTTAGCACAAAATCAAGACAAGATGTTTGATTTATTCAGTTTAAGGTAGCTGAATTCCTGAATATCAAACATGTGTTTGTATTTAACTACTTTTGGTGGAATTATTTTCAAAGGAGATAACATATTCCATTACCTTCTTTCATTCTTTCCATTGCCCTATGCTTTACTTGGTAGCAAGCCAAATGCTTTTTCTTATCTTTTCCTGAAACTGCTCCTTTTTTTTTTTTTCTTTTGGATTTAAGCATTCATGCCCTTAAACACGAATCTTGTTTCTGTCACATTCATAAATTGTATTGTAAAAGCATAAAACTCTCATTTGCTCAAGTTGAGATTCAATTTTGTGAGAATGACAGGCTGCAATTTGCCTGCAGGTGCGAGAACCAATCACTGGACTGAGTTCATGTCATGTGATCTTTCTCCGGGTTTGTTTTCGAGTACTGTATGCTGTGCTGGATGCCAGGCATAAATAAGTTGATGCCCATGAAAAGCGTGATGGTGAGATTTTAAAAAGTGCTTCATGTCTTCAGAGGAGGTCTCAGGTGGACTAAATCACCATTGCATATAGTCTTTGACTAATAAATTAGAGAGATGATGTTAACTTGTACTCCCCTTTAATCAATGCTCTGTTTTAAGAAGAAAGCCGGGGCTTTCCACAGCATGCACATCAAGATGCACATCAGCATGCACATATGAGCACCAGCAATGCTGGCCACCAGGGATGCTGTACAGATTTGTTTCCTCTATACTGAGCGGTCCAGGTGGCTGTGATTTATGAGGACAAGGCCAAAGGTAGGTGCAGACACAATTACCTATAAAACAAGATTCAGCTCATACTTACTTGTGAAGAATACATAGTCAATATACACATTCACACAGTAGATACCAAATATATGTGTGTACATCACACATGCAGATTTTTTTTTTTTTTTTTTAGACAGTCTTAAGCTGTTACCCTGGGTAGAGTACCGTAGTGTCACAGGAACCCCAAACTCTTGGGCTTAAATGACTCTCTTGCCTTAGCCTCACAAGTAGCTGGGACCACAGGTGCCTGCCACAATGCCCGGCCATTTTTTGTTGTTGCAGTTGTCATTGTTGTCCCAGCTGGCCCAGGCCGGGTTCAAACCCACTAGCCTCGGTGTATGTGGCTGGTGCCCTAAATGAGCTATGGTTGCCTCCTCAGATGTTTTTTACATTTTATTCTATTTTTGTTTATTTGTTTTTTTAGACAGAGTTTTACTCCATTGCCCTTGGTAGAGTGCTGTGGCATCACAACTCACAGCAACCTCCAACTTCATTCTCTTGCCTTAGCCTCCCAAGTAACTAGGACAACAGGTGCCCTCCACAACACCTGGTTAATTTTTGTTGCAGTTAGGACAGGGCTGGGTTTGAACCCACCACTCTTGATATATGGGACTGTCACCCTACCCACTGAGCCACAGGAGCCTCCTTTTTTTTTTTTTTTTTTTTTTTTTTTTTTAGGAGTTCTCCTTTCTCCATAACTGACCATTAACTATTTCTCCCTGAAGAAATGGAAAGGGTAGGCAAAAGTATCCTGACTTCTGTGGATCATGAAAAACTAAAATAGAAGATGGGATTCCTCTTAGCTGTAGTACTAATGCCTGTATAAAAAAGAGAAGTACCCAAATGTGTGTGTGTGTGAGATAGAGAGAGAAGGAGGGAGCCCTAGATCACAGATCTAATGGTCAAGCTGGACGACTCCAGAGGCAGGAGGGCAACTGGGGATGGGTATCAAGATGCACACAGCCAGTAAAGACCCAAGTCACTGGATGAGAAGGACTGAGCAGAAGGCAGTCCAGTTAAATACAAGTGTCAGCGTCCAAGACCTTGGCTGGTCATTCACATATATGAAAGACAAGTTTGTGATAATGGACATGAACAAGTTAAGGGTCTGGGACAGAGAAGGCAGCAATTGCTGGTCTTCCTTTCTCTTGACTACTTCCCAAATTCTTTTTCCTTGAAGTTTTATGTTTATAGTTCATTAAGCATTAGAAATACAGGTAAGAAAATGGTTAGACTATTGTTCACATTAAAGTCAAAACTTTATGAACCTACAGATGGTTTGATATGTGTAATGGATTCTCAGAGATCATTATTTCATTCATTTATTATTTATCTTCTTTCAGTAGAGTAAGGATTTAGGGATATGTAATGCTGTCGTATATAGAAATAAAGAGTTACTATATTTTATCATTAAAGATGTATGTTGAGTAAGCCTGAGTCATGAGTGTGTAGGATTATGAAGCTTTTCCAATGCAAGCATGGTATAATTTCTCAATTACTTGGATATTTTAAATTCAAGAAGTTGTAAAATGTTAGTAGTGAGAAATGTTATTAGGAAGAATGTTTATAACCCTGTTAAAAAATTGAATTTACAATAGTACTTTTACTTTATTAAGAATTTTATTTATAAATTATAGCAACCAAGTAACTAAATTTTCCATTAGAATTGAATAAAGCCTTAAAAATGCACTGTAAAGGCTCTGCACTGAGCGAGAGGCTAGAAATCAAAATGTCAGTTAAAATATTAAAGTGTAAAATAGAAGGCAATAAAAATTATGACTGAACTTACATAAAAATTATTAGGAATGCATTTCCCAATTAAGAAATATTTAAGTTCTTCTGTGAATATGACCTACTCAATCCCTTTTATATAGCTCACATCTACCCTTAATAAATTTCATTTTATTTATTTATTAAATCATTCAAAGGATATTGCTTAGGTGTCTACTGTAGCCCAGAAGCAGTCTAGCCATAGGCAATAGAGCAGTGAACAGCACAGGTACGTCTCTGCCCTCCTACAACTGAACATTCCAGGGGAGAAGGCAGAAAACGATCTAGAAATCTAAGAAATAAATTGTATGTTTCTACAAGAATTTCTTAAGAAAAACAAAGTAAGAAAGGAAGTGGAGAAAGGCCACGTGAAAGTATGCTATTGATATGTATTAGACGTGGTGGTGAGTGAGGGTCTCCTTGAATAGGTGGCATTTGATTAGCATTGAATGCAGCAGGAAATGAATCATGCAACAATTTAGGTTTTCCACAGAGAGATGATGCCCAGGACTTGAGATAAAATTGAGCCTATTGTGTTCAAGGAAGAGCAAGAAGACCTTAAGCAAAGATAGGGAAGGGAAAATGGGCGGAGACTGGAGAGGCGTACCAGTTACCCATTACCATCTAGTACGCATGATGGGTATCTGCAAAGAGCAGCCATATGTCTGGTGACAACTCTGTTATTTGAGCTGGACTTAGCTGAGTGTGTTTCCTGCTGATCATATCTGGGCAGCAGTCACCTGGTGGCTTCACTGGAGCTGATGGTCTAAGATGATCTCAGCAATATAGCTTGCGGTTGGTCCCTGGCTATTGCTTAGATTATGTATTCCCAGTCAGAGTCTTTTTACTACATCGTAGTGGCAGCATCCTAAGAGAGTAAGCTCTCATTCCAGGGTCTAAGAAAGCCTCTTCTTGCATCTTGTTTGCTGATGTCTTAAAAACCAAAGCAAATCAAATAGTCAAGCACAGGGTTAAGATGGAAGGGAACTTCACAAGGGTTGTGATTCTGGGATGCATGATTCATCGGGAGGTACACATATGAGAAAGAAAATACCCCAAGGGAAGCCAGAAGATTTTATTCCTCCTTGTATCTTTACTCTCCTTTTCCTTTCATCCTCATTCTTTCTGCCCCAGACCAGTGTTTTTCAACCTTGTCTTTTATCTCACAGAACACTTGAACCTATAGTTAATTTTAAGTTTCTGTAGCACACTTAAATTATGTTGACCAGAAAAGAAAGTTAAAAAAAAAAAAACATACTTACTGTGTGTTGAACTTCTTACAAAATAATTTAATTAACATTTTTAAACATTTTTTTTTTGCGACACATCTAAGATCCTTTCACAGCACACCAGTGTCCCATGGCACAATGAATTTAGATGAAGTGTCTTACTGTCCTTGTTTTTAATAATTGCCAGACTTTCAGATTTTCATCTTTTTCCCCAGCATAGGCGAAGACTAGGAGGAATATCTGTATTCTCTTTCTGATGACATATTATACTCCGGGGCCTACAGCTTTTCCTGTTCATAAAATATCCCTTCTCAGAACAGTTGAGGACTCTGAGAAATTGTTCTGACAGGTGATGTAGGTTTTTGCGACGTGTAGTATTGCTTTACTTGGTTCTCCTACAGTAGCGCTTGATACACCAACATACCTTGCTTGTGGTTGGTAAGAGCCGATGTTGATTTCAATGGCACCTCACTCCTACCTGGTAGTCATCATTTTTCTCTCTCCTACTTGGCAGAACACATTTTGTTTGGGGCAGCAATGTGTTGTTACCAAGTCATGAATCCTGATAGATCTAAGCAAACCACAGAGGTTGTTTTTCTGTGCTTTCTCAGGGTTGGTTTGAGGTAGGCATAGTCCTGTTTTGCTGATCTAGCTAAGGAATAAGTAAGGGAAGCCTGGCGGAGAGGAGTCATTCGGGGGAAAGCTTTCACCTAGCTAAGTAAAGAGACAAATGATCTTTGTGTCATCTTTTCTTCTTCTCCCACCACTCCCCGGGATGGACATGATGCTGGAGATGTTATAAACCTCTTATTAGAAAGAGGGAAAGATTGAGAGATTAGCAGAGATACTGGCTTGGAAATCTGTATTAGTTTCCCAGGACTGCTGCAAAAAGTTATCCCAATGACAAAAGTTCATTCTCTCACAGGACTGAAGGCCAGGAGCCCGAGGTGGAGGTGCCAGGAGGGTGGTGTTCCCACTGGCAGTTCCAGGGTTTATTCTTCCCTGCCTCTTCCAGCTTCTGGGGATAACATTGGCTTCTTTGTCTTACAAATGCTTCACTCCGATCTCTGCCTCCATCTTCACATGGCCTTGTCCTGCTTGTGTTTTTTGCCCTTTTCTTATGAGTACACTTCATTGGATTTGGGGCCCACTCTGATCCAAGATAATATCCAAGATAATATTGATACCTTTAACTTAGTTACATTTGCAAAAGTGCTTTCTCTAAACAAGGTCCTTTCAGAGCTTCTGGGGATATGTATTTAGAGGGGCACTATTCACCCCTTGACAACACCCGTGAGATGCCCAGTCTATGGAAGCTATGAAATATATATTTCTACCTATGTGAGAAAAATAAATTATTTTTCTTTTAGTTAAATTTTTAAATGTCTTGCATCTGAGAGAATTCCTAAAATATATAATTCATTGAACAATTCATTTGTGGCAGACATCATGCTAAAAGCATCGTATGTACAATAATACAAAGTACAGGCTCAACTTGACATATTCACAAAACATCAGTCTAATATTCAAAGAAATTAGGGCAAAATTTAATTAATTAATTAATGTCTTAATTTTTTTATTTTTATCTGTTACCCTGGTAGAGTGCCATTGCATCATAGCTCATGGCAACCTCAAACTCTTGGGCTTGAGCAATCCTCTTGCGTCAGCCTCCCAAGTAGCTGGGACTACAGGCATGCACCACTATGCCTGGCTAGTTTTTCTATTCTTAATAGATTCTCACTCTTGCTTGACTGGTCTCAAACTCCTGAGCTCAAGCATTTCACCAGCTTCAGTCTCCCAGAATGGTAGGATTATAGGTGTGAGTCACTGTGCCTGGCCTCGAGCATAATTTAGATAAATTCTGTCTCCTCAAAAAAATTCCATATAGAAAAATTGATCATAATACACAGCAAAAACCTTAAAGTCCTGTCCTTGACTCTCTCTGCCATGTTCTTCCACTTGGGCAGACCCAAAGTGTTTCTGTAGATTCTCTTCCTACGTCAAACTCCTCAAGACTCTCTTACAACTTCCACCTGCCTTATCCCTTTGGTCTCCTCACTCTTTCCCTCTTTTTTCTGTATCTTTTCCTCCATACTATAGTCCTGTGATTTCTAATTCAATTTCAACTAGACTCCTACTTTTGCTCTCTTCATGTTTTGCTTTGAAAAAACTGAGGAGTATAACAAAGTAAAAATTTCACTGTGGTAGATGCTGCTAATGTTCACTAATATCTGTCTGTCTTTCATTTACAAGTACACAGAATAGGACACTCCTCAGGACCCTTGACCTTAGATATGGCCAAGTGCCTATTCTGACAAATACAGTGAAAAAAAAAAGAAAGAAAGAAAAAAAAAATTAAAGAAAGAAAGACATGCATTATTTCTGGGTGGAAATATTGACCAAGGGTGCTCAATTCTCCACTCTTCTGTCTGTGGGGGTGTGCTGATACAGAGGACACATAAGAGCCACAGAGCCTGAAATGTTGCAGCCACCAGGGAAGACATCCCCTCAGAGACATGTCTGCCGGGAGTTCAGTGTGAAGGAGCTGCATGAGAGCCAGAGGAAACCTAGCTTGCTTTCACTGATGCATTTTCCTTCACTGGTGAGGGAGGGGAAGGGCTCTACATATTTCTGTCTTAGCATTCTTCACACATACATCTTCTCACTGAATCATTAAAACAACCCTGTAAGTTGGCACTACCTTGATATCTGCTTGGTAGTCAAGGACACAATGGCACAGAGAAGTGAAGTTGTACAAGGACAACTTCTTAAATGACAGAGCTGTGGCTTGCACCCAGGCAGAGTCCACGCCCTCAGAGCTTATGCTGTGTTATCTCCGACAGTACGTGTTCTCTTATCAAGTGGCCCACTAAACTCTTTCCTCACTGATATCACATTCCTTCCACATCTGATGGGCGTGTGTGTTCATGCTTGTGTAAAAAAAAAGAGGTGTTTTTCCCCATTTTATGTAGCTTTTATTTTCCAGTAGCTACAATGATCTGAACAAAACTAAATAAAAGCAAAAGCATTGGCCTATAGTTGAAAATATTGTATTGTACACTTAAATTTTTTTAAAAGGACAAATCTCATGTTCAATGTTCTTATTGCAATAAAAAATAATGAGCAACTGGTTTTCTGACAAGTAAACACAGTTACACAAATGCACTGGTACATATTGTCATGACAGAACTGCTCTGTCAAGAACAGAGTGAATAATATTTATTATACTTATTTATGACATATATAATGGTTATTATTATACTGTATTATGTTATGTTATATGTAACATATAACAAAGGAGAGCTTGAGAACCCACCTGATTTACAAACTAAATATGTTCCCCTGGTATCCATATAACTAATCGATGAAAGGCATAGTTAAGCAGATCTGTGCAAAATGAGATTGGCTCCTTTGGAGTGAAGTGCTGAATGACCTGTTTCATTTTGGTTCCCTTTTCTAGTTTATTGGCTCAGCAGAAATTTTCAGTTTCTTTGGACAAACTACTCCAATGATCCATTCTACCGACTTCTGTAAGTTGCCTGGAGGAGTCATATATTTCCTTTCAAACTACTCTAATTTTCATAGTAACCACACTTCACAGAGCTATATGAATCACCAAATTCTTGTCCCTGAAATAAAAGTCTACTTATATTCATTGCGAATGCCTTCCTTTGGCTGGGTAGAATTGAAACTTTCTATTTTCATCTGTTCAAATAACTACCAGGTCACACACAGGCCACAGAGAAATCAACAGAAATACTAGCTGTCCAACACGCGGGTGGCTATAGCTACTGCAGTTACAGAGTAAAACGGATGAATTTTCCTGACGTAAGCTACCTATTTTTAAGTTTTACCTATGCCTGCTGCATTCAATATGTGGTGATTAAAAAAAAATGCGATTTACATGTTTATATTACAAGTCTACTTCAAATATTCTCATCAAGTATTTTATCTTTTCTAATGTAAGTTTCAGATAGAGATAATGGTATTACAGTCAATGGGCTTTCATCTCTACACTTTCTTTTGCATTTGACAAAATTATAGAAAATGTAATCATTGGATTGGATTGTCATTTTTAATAAGGTAAGACTTTATTAGTCTGAATCATAGTTTAAAAAATATAAGAATAACAAACTAGAATTTACAAAAATTATTCATGTTTTAGACATACTTATAAAACAAGAAAAAAAGACACTTTTCAAATTTCTTGGTGCTTTCACTCTAAAATAATCTCCTTAAATTGTACTTAAAATATAAAATGTTGACTGATATCTGAAGACGTCTGAGTAAATACTTACTGGCTCAGGGGTGCTGAATGTGAAATAAAAGTCAGCAGAACATGGGACCAAGAAAATTCAGGTGGCTTGCATTACATTCACGTACCAACTTTTCTCTAACTGTACATTTTTACAGTTATTTTTTCCTAACTGTACATTTTCAGTGTCATTTCTGTGTTGAGGGAGGGAATCTTGGAAAACTTAAAGTGAACATTTTGTGGTATGACTACTGATCACAATGCCAACTTAGGTGTTTCAAGTTTGATATAATATGACTGGTGAACTTGAGATACCCACAGTTGGGTATCTCAGCCTCAGAACTCTTGGCATTTAGGACAGGATACCTCTCTGTTGTAGGGTGATGTCCTGTGCATGGTAGGATGCTTAGTTGCACTCCTGGCCTCTACCTAGTAGATGCTAATAGCCAACCACTGGTTAAAACAAAATAAAAAAAAAGGTCTCTTGACATTGCCAAATGTCTCCTGAGGATAAAATTTCCCCTGGTTGAGAACCACAGGGTTTTAATTAATTTATAACTAAGAAAAGTATTTTTCCCTGAGGAAAGTTTCTTTGTCTCAATTGTGTTCCTCTGTCTGTCCTTTCATAATTGGTGATATCACCATGAGATTGATTTGTCTCCCATTTAAATGTCTTCAACTTAAAATTTGAATTCATATCTCAGGAAATATAAGTTGATATGTTAGCTTATTTTTAATGCATTTCCCTTAGTGCTATTTGTAGATACTCCTAATAAGTGACTTTTTAAGAATTTTAAGAAGAACTTCACAAATAGAAAATATAAGGCAATAATTCATAGATTGCACTGTTGGAAAGAGCCTTCAGCATTACTTGTCAGACATACATAGCAGTAGATCTAGATGGACTTTAGATGGTATTATGTGCAAACTGAATATTTACAAATGAAGACATCGACAGAGATTATTTGACTTGGTTATATCTTAAAACTTAATCACAGTCAGAATCAAAATTAGGAGCCAAACCCTCTCAATTTTCAGCTTAGTTCTCTTCTTACTACCCCACGTTGCTTTTCAAAGGAGCCCTCTCTTATCTTCATGGTGCAGTATTTTTACATAAACTTGTGCTACGGTATTTTTAGATAAGATCCTACAGCACCGTGGGTGCAAAGTTGAGAAGCTGAAGGAAGAGAAGAGGTAGCAGGGAATGATTATTTTGGGGAAATTCCATCTGTGGAGTCTGTTATGATGTAGATGAACAGTAGAAATGAACACTTGTCTATATATTTATTTATTTTGTTTGGCTATACTTATTAAATAATCTCTTCCTCTGCTTTTCCACTCCCAATAGAGAACTTGACACTGGCATCAAGGACTTGGGAATATGATTTACTTAGCTATTTAATAAATAGGAAAATACAGCTCCATAGTTGTTCCCTAGTGTGACATTTACACCATAGTTTAAATGTATTTTGGTGATGATTTTTCCTAGAGACTAAGCCTGAAGGGCAAGAGGAAAGAAGGAGAACATGGCAGCCTGCCTTGCAGAGATGCGTGAAATGTCCAGAGAAAAGTTTCCGTTGGAGAAGGCTCTGAGCCAGCACTGTCTTCTCCCAGGTCCTACTGTCTCTACATCTAGAGTCCCCCTTCCCCCAACCTCTCTGCCCCTGTGCTGCCTCCTACTATCCCCGATAGCAGAAAACTTTCTCTTTTTTTGAGTTTATACAATCCATTTTGTATTTACTATTTAAAATTATTTTAATTTCAAAATGTTTAAATGATAAGTACAAATTATACATGTCCAAGGTGCACAATTTGATGATTTGATGTATGTATAAGGTCTGACAATTAAGTTCACAAACTCATTCTAAAAAAAGTGCTAAATACTTCATTGCTGAATACCACTATGGTTATCTTTGAAGTACTCCTCTGGGGAAGATATGCATTGACACCAGTGCCTAGTCTATACCTCAAAGCAATTTTGGAACTCTTTTTCTGGAATGGCCATCAGAGCTATCATTGTATTATTCTTAACGTTCCGAATGTCCTCAAAATGCCTTCCTTTCAATATTTCCTTTATCTTTGGGTAAGTTAAGAATACTTGATAGCTGTGTTCTTATCAAACTTTAAATAAACAATAAGGAATTACTAACTATAGCCTTCATGTTGTAGATTAGATTCCCTGAACTTACACATTTCGTAACTGAAAGTTTGTACCTCTTGATCAACATCTCCTTAATTTATCCCACACTCCAGGCCCTGCCAATTTCCCTTCTGCTTTCTTCTTCTATGAGTTTGGTTTTTTATAGATTCCAAATATAAGTGAGAGCAGACAGTATTTGTAATTCTTTTTTATGTATATATTACACATTTTCTTTATGCATTGTATATATTACATATGCAACTGTATATATTACACATTTTCTTTATGCATTCATCTTCCAATGAACAATTAGATTATTTCCATGCCTTGGCTATTGTGAGTAATGCTGCAATAAACATATGGGGTGCAGGGTTTTGCCATGTGGCCCAAGCTAGACTTGAACTCCTGGGCTCAAGCAATCCTCCTGCCTCAGCTTCTAGAGCAGCTGGGACTATAAGCCTGCCTCCTGCTCAGCCTAGCATTTATCTTTCTATGTCTAATTTATTTCACTTAGAATAATGTCTTCCAAGTTTATTTATGTTATTCAAAATGGCAGGTTTTTCTTCTTTTCTTTGGATGAGTAATATATCATTGTTTCTCTGTGTCAATGTGTGTACGTGTACAGTTGGCCCTTGAGCAAGTTGGGTTTAAGTGCATGGGTCCACTTATTTGGGGTTTTCTTCTGCCTCTGCTACCCCCAAGACCAAGATCGTTTCTTCCTCCTCCTTGGCCTATTCAACATGAAGATAATAATGATAAAGACCTTTATGAGGAGCCGTGTCACTTAATGAATAGTAAATATATTTTCTTTCTTATGATTTTCTTAATAGCATTTTCTTTTCTCTCGCTTACTTTATTGTAAAAATCTAGTATACCACATGCACATACACACAGAGTGCAAAAAATGTATACACATTTTAAGAAAGAAAAAAACTGCATTAAATTTGTAGTACTCAAGTCATATTTGACTTCTGAAATTATAAGAGGTGATCATTGTGACTTGTATTCATCTTTTGTTATTGGGATATACTGAATATTAAAATTTTAATATAGTTTGTTCCTTTCTTAAAACACATATAAATTTTTTGGCACCTTCTGTATGTATAAAATACACAACGCATATTTTAATCAACTATTTATGTTGTCAATAAGGCTTCTAGTCAATAGTAGGCTATTAGTAGTTAGGTGCTTGGGGAGTCAAAATTTATACGTGAATTTTCAAGTATGTGAGGAGCTGGCACCCCAAACACCATATACTATTTAAGGATCAACTGTATATATTACACATTTTCTTTATGCATTCATCTTCCAATGAACAATTAGATTATTTCCATGCCTTGGCTATTGTGAGTAATGCTGCAATAAACATATGGGGTGCAGATACCTTTTTAAGACACTGATCTTATTTTTTTTTTGGATATAAACCCAGAAGAGAGATTGGTGTATAATATGGTAATTTTGTTAATATTTAGTTGCTTAAGGAGCCTCATATTGTTTTCCTCATAATGGTTGTCCCAATTTTCATTTCTACCAAAAGTATATGATGGTTCCCTTTTCTCTGCATCCTTGCCAACACTTGTCACCTCTCCCCTTTTGGATAGTAGCCATACTAACTGGTGTGAGGTGATATCTCATTGTAAACTTGATTTGCATTTCCCTGATAATTAGCGACTTTGAGGGCTTTTTCATCTTTTCACTATTTGTATGTTTTCTTGGAAAAGTATCTATTCAGGTCCTCTACACTCCCTTTTTTGAATTACTTGGTTTCCTTGCTGTTGAGTTGTCTGAGTATTTTATATACCTTAGAAATTTACTTCCTATCATATATATGGCCATCTATGGTTTTAAAATATTTTTTCCCATTCTTATGTTTCCTTTGCTGTGCAGAAACTTTTTAGTTGGATCTAATCAAACTGCACTGATTTTTATTATTGTCTTCCTTCTACTGACTTTGGGTGGGTCTGCTCTTGCTTTTCTAGTTCCTTTCAGTGTGACGTTACTTTGTTCATTAAGATCCTTCTTTTTTCTTAATGTAATGTATGCTTTTATTCTATACACTTCCCTCTTAGGAATACATTTGCTGCATACCATAAGTTTTGATATGTTGTATTTTCATTTTAATTTGCCTCAAAATACATTTTGATTGCCCTTTAGATTTCTTCTTTGATGAATTGATTTTTTCACGAGTATGTTCACTTTGAATATATTTGAAAATTTCCAAATTTTATCTAGTTACTAATTTTTAGTATTATACCTTTCTGATTCAAAAAGATACTTTAAATTATTTCAATCTTCTTAAATTTATTGAGACTTATTTTGTGGCGTAGGATATGACCCATCCTAAAAAATGTCCTGTGAGACATTCTTGAGTTTCAAGAACTTGAGAAGACTCTGTATTTTGCTTTTGAAGGAAATAGTCTATCTATGTCTATTAGGTCCATTTGGCCTATCTTATTTTTCAAATCTACTATTTCCTTATTGATTTTTGTCTGCATAATCTAGATATCGAAGTCCTCAACTATTATTGTATTGCTAGTTTTCCCCTCCATTATTTTGTTAATATTTACTTTATATATTTAGGTGTTCCATATTAAGTATGTGTATATATACATATTTTATAATTGCTTTATCTTCTTCATGAACTAACCCCATATCATTATATAGTGACTTTATTTGTCTCTTTTGACGGATTTTGACTCAAAGTCTATTTTGTCTTGTATGAGGACAGCTATTATTGCTCCCATTTTGTTGTCATGGAATATCATTTTTAATCATGTTATTTTCAGCTTATATATGTCCTTAAAGTTAAATGAAGTCTCTATCTAATAATAGCATATAGTTGATGCTTGTTTTTGTTTATGAATGCAGCCATTCTGTATATTTTGATTGTAAAATTTAATCAGTTTATATTTAAAGCACTGCTTGACAAATAAGGACTTACTATTGCCATTTTAATTATTTTCAGACTATTTGTAGTTCCTTTGCTCCTTTCTCTCTTAGTGTCTTCTTTTGTAATTTGTTGATTTGTTTTTGTAGTGATGTTTTAATTCCTTTCTCTTTTCATATTAATTTTTATTAAATAGTCTTTTGAGATGATAGAGAAAACATTTTTGAAAGAGTAATGGAATGGACAAGGATGTTTAGTATAATTTTTTATATACAGAGAACTTTTTATAATGATAGAAAAAATCTCATTATTCTCATTTAAAATGGCATATACCAATCCCTATGGGTGTGGAAAGAGTTGTAAAAATTATTCTCTATCCTTATGGAAAGAAAGTTTAATATTTGAGGACATTACTGATTGTTGACTATTCTTCTAGAGGTAGAGATTTTGTTATGGCCAAAGAAAAAGGCAATTCTGACATTTACATGGGAAGGTTCATTTGAATTTCTTCACTTGACTCTTAAAACTCTTGTTTTTGTAAATTTTCTCTTTTAAATGTAGAGAATGAGGGGTGTAGGGGTAAAGGAGAAAGTGAAAAAACAAGTCCTGTTATTTTAATCTAAACCAGAGGGACTAGTTTGCCACATGTAGAAAACTGAAACTGGACCTGCACCTCTCACCACTTATAAAAATTGACTCTTGCTAGATAAAAGATTTAAATTTAAGACACAAAATGATAAAGACTCTAGAAGAAAGTGTAGGAAAAACTCACAATATTGGCCAAGGAAAATATTTTATGAATAAGACGCATCTGGCAATTGCAGCAATGCCCCCCCCCCAAAAAAAAATGGATATGCTTAAACTAAAAGCTCTGTGCAGCTAAGGGCACAACAGGTAAAGCAGAGAACCTTTGGAATGGGAGGAGGTACTTTCATGCTATGAAACTGACAAAATGTGGGTACCTAGAATCTACAACGAACTGAAATTAATGGATAAGAAAAGAGCAAATAATCCCATTTATAACTGGGCAAGAGACATGGATAGAACCCTCTCTGAAAAGAAAGGCAAATGACCAACAAACACATGAAAAAAAATGCTTATCATTCCTAATCATCATGGAAATACAAATCAAAACCACCTTGAGTTGTAATTTAACCCCAGTGGGATTAGCCCACATCACAAAGTCCCAAACCTACAGATGCAGTATGGATGTGAGCAGAAGGGAACACTTTTACATAGCTGGTGAGATTGCAAACTAATACAGCCTTTTTTGAAAGCAGTATGGAGAATCCTCAAAGAGCTAAAAGTAGACCTTTCATTTGATCCTTCAGTCCAATTACTTGATAGCTACCCAGAAGAAAAGAAATCATTTTATCATGAGGACACTTGCATTAGAATGTTCATTGTAGCTAAGTGCTCAATTGCCAAGATGTGGAATCACCCAAAGTGCCCATCAACACATGAATGAATTAGTAAACTGTGGTACACGTATATACCATGGAATTCTATCCAGCCATAAAAAGATGGAGACTTTACATCTTTTGTATTAACCTGAATAGAGTTGAAGAAAATCCTCTTTAGTAAAGTATTACAAGAATGGAAAAACAAGTATTCAGTGTATTCAATACTAATATGAAATCAGTAGATGAACAACTATATGCCCACATGAGAGTAAAACACAAATACATGTGGGGGGGGGGGAAGAGAATGGAGAGAGGGAAGGAGCGAAGGGAGTTGATGTGTGTTCACCTAATGGGCACAACGTAAGGGCACACAGAACACCCCTGGGTGAAGGGCTCAGCTACATTTTGGTCTTCCCCTGACAAATATGAACAACGTAGCCTAATTGTTTATATTCTCATATTGATCTGAAAAAAAGAAAGAAAGGAAGGAAGGAAGGAAGGAAGGAAGGAAGGAACAGAGAGACTGATATAGACCCTTGCTGCTAATCAGATGTAGTCAAATTTACTAAAGATGGAGTTATATAAAGAGACTTAGAGTTAAAGCATAATAGTAATAATAAGAGTAGATGCTTGAGGTTTCAGAAATTTGTGGTCCCAGTTTCCTTTCAATCTCATGCATGATATGTTTCTATATAAAAAATCAGTGTACCAAACAGCATGTATGATACAAATGGAATGTATCAAAGATGCAATGAGTATAATTTAAAGCACTAATTCTGGTAATCTCTGCTTGGAGAAAATCTAAATAGCTTTTTTTTTCCCTTGAGGATTTTCTATACTTTCTATAATGTTGTTTTTTTTAATCAGAACAATCACATATATGCACATTGATACACAAAAACATACATGCCCACAAAATGAAAAATAAGTAGGGTGGAGTATATTTCAAGCTCTGTGGTATAAGTTTAGAGGTAAAATAAAAAGAAAACTTAGCTCAAATATATTAACTACTTATGCAGGAAAATGACATGCTTCCCATCTGCTTGAATATTACTTTAGATCAGCATTCATTTTGTGGTAACTCTATACAAAGGATCTACTTAGAGTTTCTATACAAAGCTGGCTCATTGTTTAGGGTCTGCCCAACACTACGTGCTTATATGAAAGGGCTGCTTGGTTCCTGCTCAAGGGTGAGATCAGCAGCTCACTGAGCATATATAAAGATTCGTTTCCTTGGCTCCCTCAGGGCCAGTGATACCGGAACTGGGAGCCAGCATGTCAGGAGAGCCAGCGATTTCTCCGTTTCTCACCTTGGTGAAGCCAAATGAGTTCTTTTTGGTTTGATTCTGAGGGGCATGGATAGCAGCAGCCACATATAATGAGAGAAGATTAGGCTGGCCCCTTGTGGTGATAGATAATTATCCCTATGTCACCTCCTTCAGTGCCTGGGGGGGATTTGTAGCCAGATTCTTGAGCATAAGGCTTTCTACCTCTAAACTCCTGCCCAGTAATTCTGTCCTTTCTCTTTTCAGAGAGGGGTCTCAGTTGAGCTACTGCTATAATTCTGCACAAAATCCTACCCCTCTAGTTTCCAGATGAAAAGCTGAAAATTGAGAGGAAAAAATAGAACGAGAAGAACTGGACCTCTTTCTATCTCATCCCTGAAATATTCTGGTCTATTCCCAGAAGTGTACCTTACTAGTGCCAGACATGGTTCCGAGTGTTCAGTAACTGTTATTTTTGGTGCTCAGAAATTCTTGGGATTATAAACCACCTCCAGATCCATGATGTGTCTGAGATATGTGGGCAAGGATGGAATGCAGTGGGCATTGCTCTACACATTCAGACCCACCCCAGCCTCCTGAGGAACTTCTAAATCAAGCAATGCCATTCGTCACTGTAAATAAATTAGTACCAATTAATATATAAGGCTAGTTCCCTCTCTCTCCAGAATGTGGATAACCAAGTTCACACTTGAAGCCTTGTTTACCAGAAGATTTTCTCTCACCACTATCTTCCAGCCCTATACATGAGTAGGATTTAGTGCAGCAGCAATTCACTTTGGGCTTGTGTCAACATACCCAGCCAGCCCACACGTGAAATAATCTTACATGGCTCTTACATGGCTCATTGTCTTTATAAACTGGTTATAAAAAACTTCTCTGCTCCCATGGATGTCAGTTGAGAAATAGAAATGGGACTCCAGTGGTGGACATCATAGAGCTTTGTAATACTGCATATGCGGCTTCCTTCTGCCCTCTGCCCTTGCTCAGGTCAGTTTCCAGATGTACCTATCTCTTTCATTTTGTGATGAATTGCTGTTGGGCCCACTCAAACTTTTGACTTGGTGGGTCTGAGAGAAACCATCTCATGGTTGTTAGTCTGGCTTCATCAGCACTTGTGTTCCATAAAGAGTTTCTCTGCTTCTCCCAGGGCCCCATAGTGTACCAAGAAGTTATTTTTCAAATGGTAAAACCCTGGTGTATCTTTTCTCCTGCACTCCAGAGTTCTATGCTGTCATTCTTCTGCTGGACCTTGTCATAAATGCCAAAAAGCACTTTTTTCCAGAATAGATACCTTAAATAACACCAAGTGTACCAGGTTGCATCAGCCAAGGGGAAGGGCTGCTTGCACCATAGCCAAAGTTGACATCAAAAGCTTTTCCTGCCTGAACCCCAAAGCTGGAAACATCTGTTTCACTCAAAAGTGGTCAGAGCAGTGCTCCGAAGAGTGACATATGTTGGCTCTAGACCTACAGAGGCCAAGAAGGCATCATGCTTCTTTTTTTAGTCATGAGAATTTTGAAATGTGGTAATTTGTCCTTTCCTTTGTGTTGGTGATGTCTTAGTACATCTCTGAATACGGAACCCTTAAAAAGTTAGCTGACATACCAGGATTCTGAATCTTAGGTTTATCTCCCTCATGTGTGTCTGACCATGACATCCAAAATTGTTTCCTCTTCTTGCTCATCTAGTTTTACTAATACAATGTCATGGATATATGGGTCAATGTAATTTTTGATGAATGTCTATGATGGTCTTGGTGTATCCCCCAAAACTTGCATGCTGGAAGCTTAATTCCTAATGCAGCATTTTTGGGAGACAGGGTCTCAGTAGAAGTGTTTAGGTCATAAGTACTTCTCCCTCATGAATTTGTGGGCGTAGTTCTCTCTTGCTCTTCTGTCCTGCAGTGATGCAATGTTCATTCCCTTTTTGCTTTTCTACCTTTTGTCATGTGAGGACACAACGACACCCTCACTTTATGCCAGCACCTTTATCTCACACTTCCCAGGCTCCAGAATGGAGTGAATAAATACCTGTTCTTTTATAAATTGCCCATCCTTAGAACTATAGTTTCCAGAGAGCTGATGAGTTAACACAGACTAAGGCAAGACTATCAAGTGTATAGCACTGTAAATCTCAAATAAAACTGTGTATGGTCCTCCCTCTTCCTTGAGAGAGAAAGTAATTAATTTTTCATATACCAGGTCACCTATGAAGTACAGAAAGCCATATTTATCTGCACTACTAAAGACACCACAACTGGCATAAGACTAGTAATTGAGGGTATGTTTTGGGTGAACTTGAAATAGTCCATTGCTATTTCAAGGTGTTTTATATGTAGCTCACACTGGCAAATTAAGTGAATATATTTTGTGGACCACAATTCAAACAATTCTTTAGGTCTTCAAGGGTGGCAATAATCTCTGTCATTCACCCCCATGTGCACTGGCATGTCTAACTAAACTACCTTGGTGGAGGATGAAGGAGTTGCAGTTTCAGAGACTTCCAGTTAGTCCTCCTGCCCCACTAGCTTTACCTATTGGCTAAGAAACAAAGACAATAGACTATTGACTATCAGGGAGGTCATTATGTTTTTAGTGACTGGGAAAATGACCACTGAAAGTGGTTGTAGAGCCACCGTATCTAATTTGAACTATACAAACCCAAGACTCCACTATGACAGAAGAGCTATGATGACATCTCGAGTCCCTGGGTACAAATGTTAATGTAATACCTGTTAAATCCATGTTTAATGTTTTCCTTTACTAATGTATGGCTAGCAAAGTAAATGGAAATAGGTTCTTTTGGGAAAGGATTAGATGAGTCACAGTCATTGATACATGGTGTTGTATAACTCTCCTTACTGCAGACTGGTCCTCTTCATTAGCCAGTGGGTTCTGGATCTGAAATTGTGCTAACATTTAGAATCTGAGTAAGGAATTATGACTTTTCATTGAGGTGACTGCTTTCCACTTCCTAATCTTTCATTTGTTTTCTTTCTTTTTGATTATATACTATATTAAACAGTACTCGTTGGCTACCATGTATTGTGTTCCTAGCAACTCCATGCTCCATACCTTTCTGTGGGTCAGATTATGCTGGTTGCTACTCATGTAGGTAATTGTGTCTATCTGAATTCTGATGAATAAGAATCATCACTTGGTATTTATTTATTTATTTATGGTGCATTGTCTTTATTGCTATTATGAAACCACGGCTTTTGGTACCATTTGCCTTGATCTGTAGAGGAAAGGCATGACTGAGCTTTTGAAAGATTCCTATTCTTTATTGTTTTGTTAAAAAGGATGGATTCAGGATAGATTTTCAGGTATAGACAAAGGACATGCTGATGAATTAGACTTGGGAAATGGGCAAAAAGAGAATGATGAACGTCCACTACATTGTAGGGTCAGTCAATGAGTGTGTGATGTAACCATTTACCACCAGGAGGAAAATAGAAGAGCAAACTTGGGGAAGGAGAAATCGGAGGAAGATGGAAAATTACACACATAAAATATATTTTTTGACTTGAAGATACAACTTTGCATATATAACCTGCTACATTCAGAAGTTTATTTTTGGTTTTCCTGGCTAGCCCGACATGATATTAGGTAAGTGATCATCTACCTTTAATTCTAACTTGTTTACCAGAGCCTGAGTCAGAATCAAACCAACATCTGGTGTGGTAAGACATATGGTAAAGGAGCAAGTTGTGTGCTGGGTACTCTTCCAGTTCTTCTCTTTCTCTGTATGCCATAAGGCTCTGTTTCTTGGGCTGCTGAAAGCAGCTGCATTTCAGAATTTAACATTGGCATGAGGAGTCATTTTGAGAAGCAGATGTGGGAAGAAGGTGCCACCATTGCCATCCTAAATCATGGACTTTCAAGGAAATTAAACGAGACATAATCCTGGAGAGAACATTCAACTAGAAATGTTATTGAGGACTAGAAAACCTGACCTTCTCTGCTTCCCTTATTACTGGGGTGGATAGTTCTTACTGCACTACTACAGCTTTCCTGAAGGAATTAACCATCCAATTCACATGCTGGCTTGTCAGCAAGCTTTACTCACACTCTGACTGTGAGGGAGCCTGAGCCAGCTGCCTCATTAAGAGTCTGGCTTATTATGTTGGGGAACTAGAAGTGGTTGCACCATTTTACAAATGGAAAAATGAGGGGGTGAGGACAACTTTCTTTTTGTTGTTAAATTCATATTGAAAAATGTCACTAAGACTATAAAAGAGGGGTGCTGGCCAATTTTTGGACCAATTACAGGGATATCTGCCCTTTGACAGAAAGATAAGCAAAGAGATTGACTCTGGCAGCACCTGGATCTATTGGCATGCTGAAAAAATGATTGCAATAGGACCGAAAAGAAGGTCCTGCAAGTGGAAGTGGATTGTAATGGTCCAGTTCTGCACTTCTGAAAGGTTCATTTAAACTAATTTATAAAAGATTTCATAGGAAAGATCCTTTGCTTAAAGCTCTGAATACTTTGCTTAAAGCACATGAATATTGACAACTTCCTCAGATAAACTGCTACTTCCTTTCAGGATACACTGATTTCAAGAATATTATTTTTATTTTTATTATTTATTTATTTGCACACAAAGCTCTCATTCTGGGGACAATGGAGGTTTGGGCCTTAGCCTTCTCTGTCATGTTGACTCTGTCTACACTTGGCAGTTCTTGCATCATACGAAGATGCTTTCTAATCCAAAAACACTCAACAGGGGAAATTCTCCAAATAAGTCAAACATTGTTGCTTAAGTTTTCTGAGATGGTTAGTATAAAAGAACCATTCTCCAAATATAGAGACCTAAATCAACATACTGGGAAGCAGAAATATAAATAGCAGCTAAACACTAGGTTTGGGACAGTTAGGATTGGAAGAAAACCTTCTTCATTATATACAGTACTATTTACTTTATGTATCTTGCAAGAATTATAATAAATAATTACAAACTGAGAAGCAATTAGGTCAAGAAATACATTATTAAAATAAGTTTATATCTTTGAAGGTATGGTAGGCAGACTAATGCTCCCCCAAAGATGTTCACATCCCAATTTCTCAAATATTACTCTGTTCCCTTTCATGGCAAAGGAAACATGGCTGATGTGGTTAAGATAAAGAACCTTGAAATTATACTGGATTATACAGGTGGGCCCAACTGAATCACATGTCTTTTTAAGAAACAGAAACCTTTCTGGCTGAGTCAGAGATAGATGTGACAGTGGAAGAGGTCAAAAAAATGTTGGGTTACTGGTTTTGAAGAAGGAAGAAAGGGGTCATGAGCCAAAGAATGCAGATGGCTTTCTGAAGGCAATGGAGTAGATTCATTCCAAGGACTTTCAGAAAGGAACACGGCCTTGTGGACACCCAGTTAGATCTGTGTTAAACTGCTAAGCTTCAGATCTGTGAGATAATAAATCTATGCCCTATCAGCTGCTACTTTTGTGGTATTTTGTTACAGTAGCAGTAACCTAACGCAGAAGGATGGCATCTTTGAAGAATTTTACTGTAACTCTGAAAATCTTTGACATACCCAAATATCCCACAATCATCAGGAGACTAAGCACAAGAATGTAGGCATGCATAAAATATTTAGTTGCATTTCTAATTCTAGAAATGTTCCAATGCAGTGTAAAAATTCTGAAAAATGAATTAAGATAAATAAAAAAGAAAAATATGTATACTCTAAATCTCAATATTCTGTCACCTACTCTCAAAATGTTGTCATAGTCCTATGTAAATTCTTTTCTAAATAGTTTAATAGGTAAACATGAACACATATACACTCAGTAACTGAAATGCTATTGTGCGTAAGTAAGAACAATGATGACAAAACCTATTTAGCATCTCCACTCTGCTTTAAGAATGGTGAATTCCATTAATTGGAAAGCCTTTGTTTTCCTGAGCTCCTTGATGAGTTTGTGAAGGAATTTGCAATCTAGGTAGCCACCAACCTATAAACTTGGCGGTCATCCTGGGCATCTCCCACACCCTCCTTCCTCATCTCCTATTTGTCATCAACCTCTGCTAACATTATTGCCTTAAGATATTATGTGTGCTCACTTTTCCTTTCTATTTCTGTTACCACAGCCACTTTTGTCTTAGCCACCACGATCGTCTACCTGGACTACCACATTAACGTCCTATGCTGTGTCATGTAGGTGCCCAAAATATTCATACCAAAATGTTCCAAATTTCTCCAAATATGTTTTGCATCTTTTTCCTCTTTCTCTCTTTCTCTGAATACTTTTGAGGAAATTTAAAGAAATTTTAGTCCGGATCACTGGGCACAGCAGAGAGACAATGTGAGAATTAATTCTGAGGGGATGTTAGCCAGAGATGCCCTGCTGAAAATTGGGTTCCATAGGCTTGTATTTTCCTTTTTTAACTAAATATTATGGGGCAAGGACTTTTATTCTTCTTATGAGAAGTTTTTCAGGTGCAGTAAATAAATTAAGAAAGACATTGGAAGTTGGCATGATCCACAAAATCATGAAAGGGTAAATAACAATGGAATCTATAGTTTTTGTCAAAACAAATCCTGGGACTCTGCAGCTGCTGCAGTTGCTGGGATCTGTGAAAACCATTTTGCTCACTGATGCCATGGAAGTGTCTCTTCTTCTCTCCAAAATAAGTGAAAAAAAAAAAAAATGACATTCATTAAGAGCTTAAGCGATTCCAAGTACTGTGACATTTGGAGACTAACAGAATTAATAAGAAAAGATAGGTAACTCCAATCTTTGTCATTCTGCAAAAAAGGAGGCTAGGTCTACATGTGCCACTATTTTAAAGAAGCTTACCCTGCGGAGAAGACAAGGTACTAGGGAAAATTATTAGGGAAAATTCTGCACCCCAGGAAAACTGGATGCCTTCCTGCTTCAGGAGCAATTGGAACTAGAAGCAAAGGGTTTAACTACAAATGAGGTGTTGAGAGTCACCCATGCTGACAGTCACCCACGCTGTGAGTCACCCATGCTAATGGTCACTGTGCTGAGGGTCACCCATGCTGATGGTCACCTGTGCTGAGAGTCATTTGTGTTTGTCATCACCCAAGCTGATGGTCCCTCACGGTGAGAGTCACCTGTGCTGATGGTTTTGCAGCCCATTTGTCCAGGACCCATTGATCTGATGGGTGTGGTCCTCAGTAATGTCAAATTTTCGTTGATTTATCCCATCTTCTTTCAGAAAAGGTTTACGGTAGTCTGTAAGCTATGTAAGTTACAACGTGGTAACATTTGCTGTATGCAGGTGAAAAATTAAACAGAGAAGGATCAGGGGTCATTAAATGAAATGAGTAACAAAGAAGAGAATGGCACTTCCCTAGGACACTTTTGAATTCCATAGCACCAAACTCTGTCAAGGCATCACCTGTATGAGGTGTTGATGTAAGCCCCGATAAGAATAGGTAGGAAGGCTCCGGCCAGCAGTTGAGGCCTCTGTATTTGAAAGGCTCCCAGGTAGGCAGATTTCTGCTCTGTTTACTCCTCGAGCATCTTGCATTGAAAATTTTCATCATTTTAATAGTTAACTTGTGTAGTGTCTGTTTTTTGTATTTAACTATAAGCTCCATAAAATTAGTTCGAAAGGTTTACTAATGTTATTCTATCCTCTACCATAGAGACTGTAATTTAGTAGTTACTCATTTTTTCTTCCAAGTTCAAGCCAGGAAAAAAATAAAAAACAAGATAAACGTAGGGGAGAGTTAAAGTGGATTGCAACAGAGCCGGGAATAAAATTTCTTTTTCAAAAATGACACTTCATGGCTATCTAGCATGCAATCATGTGGATGGTGCTATGCTATGTCTAAATTATCTCCTATCTTTGGACATCTTGTTTATTTCCTATAGTGCTGTGCTGAGTATCTTCACAAATCTTTACTACCACTGCATTTAGACGGGATTTCTAAAGCGAAATCATTGTGTTGAATGATATAAACTATTAGAAATAAATTATTGCTTTTTTTCAAGGAGTATCTGCCTTGTAATTCTAGCTGGTTGTTTATACTCTGTCTTTTTTTATTCAGCCTTTCCCTTTCAGGGATAATTTTAATCCAATGACTTTCCAGAAATCACTGCACAGAGTCCCTGGCACTGTGCACCGACCCTCCCAACTTTATACACAGTGACATGACACACTTGAGGTGGGCACAGTCCCGGCCCTCTCCAAGGAGAGGGGGTATTAAGGTTGCAGATGGAATTAAGTTTGCTAATCAGCTGACTCAAAAATAAGGAGCTTATCTTGCATTAGCCAGGAGAGTTCAATGTAATCACAAGGGTACTTAACAGTGAAAGGCAGTGTCAGAGTAAGACAATATGAAAAAGATTTGAATAGTCATTGCTGGCTTTGAAGATGAATGAGTGACATGAGCCAAGGAATGCAGGTGGCCTCTAGAAACGGAAAAGACAAGGAAACACATTCTTCCCCAGAGCCTCTCAAATGAACCAGTGCTGCCAACACGCTGATTTTAGCCCATGGAGACCCATGTTGGACTTCTGACCTCTTGAATGTAAAATAATAAAGTCATGTTTTAAGCCACCAAGTTCGTGGTAATTTGTCACAGCAGCCACAGGACGCTAACACCACACCCTTCAGCTTCTGAGGCCTCAGTTCTGCTGAGCCTCACCTATGCCCTCTTTATCTAGGAAAAGAACACTTCTCCCATTTCAACAGCAAGTACTCAGCCAATTCTCCACGCTGCTGCACCATCTGCTATGTGGCTATGTCCCTTAAGACAGGACATAAAAATAAATACAGAGGCATGGGATTGGCAGGTCTAAGCTCAAAACTCCAATTTCAATTTACATGTATTGATTTCTGACCAGAAGATCACACTGAAATTGACAAACACCAATCCTTGGCCACAGCTCCATTCCTTTGGCTCTGGTCCAGAGCTTTACCTCCTTTGATAGAAGCTAATCAGCACTAATTCTCCAAAGGAGAGAACAATTTATTAGCACATTTTAAAATCTATTTCAGAAGCATGGTTTCTCTCCCTCACAGATTCCAAACTGAAAAGTCCTTTCGTGTTTTTAAATATAAGCAGCTGACTCAAGCAAAGCAGATGACCTTGAGCAAGGTGATTGCTTAGCCAGTGTTTATTGTATCCTTTCTGTCAACAAGTCCCAAGAAGGGGATCAGACACTGAGTCTCACTGGGAAATAGATTATTCTTTTATGGGACTCCTGTTGCAAATCCCTGTAAATTCTCACAATCCATCATGGGCAGCAACTAAAGCATAGAATTTAACAAATGCGCATAGGCCTTGCCTAGGTGCAATGCTCGTGGTTCCAGGGCTCAATCAGTGGTGCTGGTGTCAGACTTAAACTCAGCTCATGTTTGATGAACACCAGCCCGTGCTCATTCTATTGTACACAATCCCCCTCTCTCAGAGATTAGATGATGGAGGTGGGGAGCGGAGGCATAAAGCCAGCCTAGCCCAACGGCTAGCCCCACAGCTCTCTCTAAGTCCTCTGAGCCTGATGGAGGGCAAGGAAGTGTCCGTATTCACCAGAAGATAGAAAGCATAAGTCTCAGCAGCAGAGAGGAGGGGCACCAGGAGGGAAAGAACAAGATGATTTGCAAGGGGGAAACTGATTCCCAAATTCAGCTACACAGGGGAAAATCATACAAATACTGCAACACTCATAAAGGAAACATTTAAATAAGTCAGACTAGAATCAAAGAATTAGAGAATTGGAGAGGACCTTACACAACATCCAATTCAATTTCTCCCTTTGAAGCACAGAAAACTGGGGGTAGGAAATAGTAAGGTTCATGACCATAATTCTACATAACATAATCTTGGAGGCTAAACTAAGGCCTCACACATTTAAGGACAATGTTTTTTTGTTTGTCTGTTTTTTACATGATTTCTTCTCTTCTAAAGGATTACAGTTTTATATAATAAAACTGTATAATTTGTCTATATAACTTTCTTATATTTTAATGGAAAAATGTCATTTCTTTACCGTATGACATGCTATTAAAATGACTAAAATAATGTAATACAGCCCTTGTGAATTTTGCAGTTGCTTATTTATAAGACCCAGAGCAACTTTGTTTAAAAAAGAGTTTCTTTGTCTGTCCTTCAACTGTAGTCTTTTTTCAAATAAACAATTTTTTGTGAAAAGAATAGCTAGGTCATATATTTAAAAACATATTTCTTTTATCATTCATTAAAGAATGAACTACTGCTTATCAATGAGGGTGAAATGGCGACTGAAGAAAGCATTAAGATTTTGTTTCCAAAGCACCCAAATGACCAATAATGTCATCCCCACTCCCTATACCTGGTATTCACAAATGTACAATGAGGGACGTAAGCCAGAATAAACAACAGACAATCCTACGGCAGTTTCTGAAATGCCTCAACATGTTCATTTATCTTCTGAAGTTGCCTCCAAAAATCTTTCACCATTGATGCATTTATTGATCCTTATTAAGGCTTTTGATGGCTTAGAATTGGAGGCAGTTAAAATAATATAACAACTATGAAGAATAAAGATAAGAGCCATGCATGGTGCACTGTATTCTGGTAAATGAAATTTGATGTCATTAGCAGCTGAGTATTCTGATGATTTCTGATTTATATATGCACATTAGAAAACTTCATCCTTTTCAAGTATAGGACATAGAGTTTGTAAACTAGAAATTTTATGGCAATTCCCATAAAGCTGAATGGCAAAAGTTGTACAGGAATATCAACTTGTATGCTACTTTATTTGGATGAGGAAATACATTTTCAGTTCCTCATAATTCTAAGCTCCAATACTGTATTACTTGCTTTAAGTTTGTTGAACCTTTGTACTAAGAGGAGTTTCAGTTTTCAGGTTCCAGTTCATTAGTAAGGAGTCCTTCAGAAGTCTGTGTTATCATAGAAGCCTAAAGACTTTTGTGCAGGACTTGCTTTAATCTGGACAATTTTTATAATCAGAACTTCTCCAGGCTGGCAATATCCTTTTTCTTTTCTTTCTGTGGTTAACATAGTTTTGAGAACCTACCTACTGGAATAATTCTCTGTCATCAGAACCATCAGGGCCCATTTATTAAGAGACTGCTTTCTGAATTTCTTGGCTTGGCAATAAGCTGTCCTAAATTTGACACTGTTGAGAATTGGTATCTTTTAAGTAGTCAGGATAAAGTCTGTTTTCGTTCATTTGGATCTATGAGAGATAGCAGGCAGTTCCTTTTCTTCCAGATCACGTTCATTCTCTTCAGATAAAATAGGAAACAATATTTTGCATTAATGTAATTAACATAATTACACACAGACTCTTACCACCGAGTAAAAAGTAGATCAATAGCAAGGAGCGCTAGCCCCTGGCCCTGTTCAAAGCTCAATGTATTTCTATGCAGGGTTCAAAAGCATTTTACATTTTGCTCCTAGTAATTCGATGATAACCTGGAATTATATCACTCTCCAATTTGAAATTTACACGTACACCATTTGCTGTGGTTTTGGGGGTGTGCATGGATGGATGTGTATGTGTGCGCATGTCCACATGCAAGCAAGCATCTGAGTGTGTGCACTTGAATAAATATATATGCCTGTGTTTTTGCACATTCTTGCATACCTGGTAATCCAGGTGAAAGTACGAACTTGGAAGCAAGCTGGCGATACCAGCAACAGCAGCGGAGAGGGTTCTTGACATCCACTCAGGAAGGAATTCAAGCGCAGGATTGCAACCAGGAGAAAGGGATTCGAACAAGAAGTATGAGCAGAAGCAGATAGATTTATTGAAAGCAAAGTACACTCTTTTAGAAAAAGTAAAAGAGCAGATTGCTTCAGTAAGGAGCAGTGCCACTCCAGCGTTAATGTCTGTCCTCTTAATGCTCCTCCCGATAATGTGCTAAGCTGGGGGTGTAATAGTCATCGCTTTTCTGGGAAGGGATGGAGAGTTCCTAGAATCAGGAATTCTCCCCTTTCTTGACATTAAAGGCTCTCTCTGAGAACCGTGGAGGCAGCCATGAGTGTGCCATGCTAATGAAGATCATCTGGGGACACTGTTCCCTCAACTGTGTGTATGCTCCAGTTAAAGGCATTCCCCTTCTGCTTCAGATAAGGATGTTACAGTCAGAACAGAATAACTAACAAGCACCTACTGGCTGCATTTATTGGAGCTAAAGCATGGTCACCCTCTCCTTGCTCTCTTACACTGCTGGCCACTCTCCAATCCCTGCCCTAACTAACGGCCTGCAGGATGTATAACTCCTTATCTCACCAAGGTGCTGTTTTTAAAATACGTCTTGAAGAGCTGAAGTCTCCCTAAAATAATATAACCCTTACAAGGGGGATCAGGAGTGAAACTTAGGGCTCTGATTTGATTCCAAGTCACTTGGTGAACTACTAACTTATTTGCTATTTCCCGAAACTAATTTTTTATTTCACAATCCCTTCAATATCCTGGTAAGGCTGCTCTTGTTTTCCATCTCATAAAGGAAACAGAGTAAATCTGGGATCCCTAAGGAACATAATTATGTTAAAAACAAAAAGGAGAGAGAGAGGTTGGAAATGAGAATTCAAGCTCTCTTTGCTCCAAAGTCCTAGTAGTGCCAGGCTGAGTTCTCATACTCGGTGGAACGGAATCCCATTTGGCAGGGCCCCGCCCCTATGGTGCCAGGGCAGGAAGGCACAAGCTCAAAAGTAGGCAGCAGAAAAACTCTTTCCTGGGGCATTCAGTTCACTTTGATTCCTTTTTTGTTGTTGTTGTTGTTGTTGGTCTGGATCTTTTTGCTTGGCTCAAAATTTTGTTTTTATTTTGGCACCAGTGACTTATGACTGAGGGATTTTCAGGATATTATTCTAAATATAAGAATGTAGTTTAAGATGTTTCTTCTAAATTTGGTGGAGATAAAGCCCTGGTAATATTCATAAATAAAATATGGATAGGCAGTGTTCTTCAGTCACTGGGAAAACAGATTGTGCTGATGTATTTATAGCCACTGTGTACGTTTCTTGACATGCTGACCTTAGAACTGTAAGTTATGAACAGTAATCACCCACATTAGGGGAAACTTCCATAACACATTTATTGGGATAATATTAAGGTAAGAAGATTTGGGGGAAACAGGAAAATATTAATAAAAGGTAAGAAACCATCTTATAGAACAAAGAAAGAATGAAATTCACAGCAGTCTGAATTTGTAACATTGGGGGCTAAGTAAATGGAATGAATTTTCCTAAAATCTTCTAAAATAGCTGGGTATAATATAAAAACATGAGTTAAAAAAGTTTGAGCAGTCATTAACTTCAGACTAAATAGATTGTAATGAAAAAGTCATTAATAGGATGACACTTTATAATGAAAAAACATTTAATTCACTAAGAAGAATTAAAAATTTTTATGTGCTTCTTAATGTAGTGTCATATTTTTAAGCCCTAAAGTGACAGAACTACAAGAATAATTAAAGCCCATGATTTAACTGAGAATGTTTTTTTGTTTGTTTTGAGACAGAGACTCAAGCTGTCACCCTGGGTAGAGCACCTTGACGTCACAGCTCACAACCTCAAACTCTTGGGCTTAAGTGATTCTCTTGTCTCAGCCTCCCAAGTAGCACCTGCCACAATGCCCGGTTATTTTTCATTATTGTTCTTGCAGTTGTCATTGTTGTTTTAACTGCCCTGGGCCGAGTTTGAACCCACCAGCCTGGGTGTATGTGACCAGCATCCTACCCACTGAGCTACAGGCATTGCCTAACAGATTTACACACCTCTCACACAAACTGATAGATCTAGCAACAAAATAAATTTATTCTAAGAATGTAGAAGGTTTTTTTTAATTGTTTGGGATTCATTGAGTGTACAAAGAACTAGGTTATACTGATTGCTTATGTTAGATAAAGACCCTCTGGTAATAGCGTTCTGCCTCCAAAGGTGTACCTACCCCTGTGACCCCCCCACCACCTCCTTCCTTCCCTCTCTCTGCTCTCCCCATTAACAGCACAGATAACAAACTTCAAATAATAGACATATAAGGACGTCTCTACCCAACAATAACAGAGGCCTCACTATTTCAACAGGTAAAACTTTTATGAAGATTAACGGACTGTAAAGTAAGACTCAACAATTTTCAAATGCTTGGTTAGAAAAACAATAGCAAAATAAACCCAAACAGAGAAAGAAGGAAGTAATGCATATATAAAATACAAGTTTAAGAAGTTAAAACCAAAAAAAACCATGCAAGTGGGGATCAATAAAGCAAAACTCAGCTCTTTGGAAAACTAGCAGCAAAAACAACCATCACCTTTCTTGCCTCTCATCCCTGCCCCATCATGCAATTTGGACTCTTGGACCACGGCCACCAACTCCTTTTCCACCAGACCTTCTCCTTCTGATTGGCCTTTCTCATTAATTATGTTCTCACCTATTAGAATTTATTTGGTTTAACATCTGTCTCTCACACTGGTCACAAAGCTCTTTTGAAAACAGGGATGAAGATATGTCTGCTATAAAACATAATCTAAAAAATTGGGTACAAACATGCTAGTCTCGGTGACTTTCAAAGCAAAAGATGCCAAAAACATGTTCATCCCACTTCTTAATTTCTCCTCAGTAAAACCTTTTTTGTTGTTGTTGGAGGAGTGATAATGATCTCTTAATGTTTTTCTCCTACTAAGTGACGTCACACTACATCTGAGAGGCAAGGTAGAAGAATAAAAATATTTCAGGACCTTAGAGTCCGAGCTACTTAGAATTTATCCCTTTCTGGCTTTCTATCCTTTGGGGTAATTTTAGAGCTCTTATGTCTCAATTTTCTCAATTTTAAAATGGTACTAATAGTGGTTACCTTGCAAGAGTGTTGTAGAGATTACAGTAAGCAATGCATGTCAAAAACCTGGGGTATAGAAGCTGCACAGGAAATGGTATCTATGCAAAATGCATTAATGTACACAGCTATATTTAATAAAAATATATATATATACTTTACCAAGGTTTCAAAGAAATAAGCCTTCAAAAGATGTTCTAATATATTAAGTACTTGGAAGATAACTTTATATTCAGTTTGTCCCTAATTTTTGTAGTTTTATTATTTATTTTTTTTTCTGCTTCTGCTCTGTGCTTTATGGTGTGAATATTACAAATATTTAACACCATGTGATTCTACTCCTGGTTCTTTAATCATTGCAATTTTTCCTTGCTAGTCTTTAATTATATTCTATTTTTTGAGCATGATAATGTCAGTTGCTGCTGGATAGTGAACTCACCAAGGTTTCTAGAATAGTTTCAAAATTCAGAAGAAGCCATTTTAATCAGAGATCAATGACTCTTCCCTATGTACAGTAAATTTTAGTTCAGATTTTATAAAATATCACAAAAGCCTAATGACAGTCATATAGTTTGCTCAAATGCTATTACTTTTCAAAAATACTTGTGACAATCATTACATTGTTCTTATATTTTTAAATATTTTATTTTGGTTTGTGAAGTAGATATGTCATTTAGTCAGATACAAACTCTTCTAGAAAGTCTTCCTATTACTATTTCGCTAGTATTCATTCACGATTCCTAGCAACCAGTGCTCTTAAATAAATATTGATTGATAAAGGTCTAGATACCTCCTGAACTATACAAGGAAGAACAAGGTGAGAACTGGATGGTTGTATATAAAGGAGGAGAGACTTAAATAGATTTCAAAGACTAATTGTTTTGGAAAATCCTACAAATAACTTTGAAGTGTGTGCTGGCGTATGATTGCTCACAGGACACTGCTGATGGAGCATGTAAGCATAATATAATCCAGAGCTGTGAGCAGGCGGATTTAATTTTTTGGTTAGCAGTGGCACAGACTATAAAATATTTATATTCATATTCTAAATATGTATGCCTGGAATAAATAAATAATTTACTATGTAGGTGATACATTATTTACAAAGTTATTCTAAGCATATATATTATTTGCATTTTACTGAAAAAAAAAAACAGGCTGATGATTTCATAGATTTCCAAAATAAAACATATAATAAAAAGAATCAAGACTTCAGCTACAATATAGTGAAATACCTTTCTGCAAAGAAGGAAATAACTGAATACAGCCCTCAATGCATTAAAAAATCAAGAAAAATATCCTTTCTTTTAGAAAACATTAAATTTACCTGAAACCCCAAATTCCCAACCAATAAATATCTGAATTTTCTTTGAAATTTATTAACTTGGCTTATGAATTACAAACTCAGGACCGCAGACAGAAACTTAAAAAAAAAAAAAAAAATTAATTCCTTAAGGCTTGCCATGACTTCAAAGAAATGGTTTGTTCTTTGGAATTACTCAGCTGATTTTGAATCCTCAGAAATGTCTTGGAAGAAAGCTTCTTCCTGAATAAACTTGCTTTCTTCTTAAGCATGTTATCTACTGGCTGGCCAAACAATTCAGACTCATTGCTTGGCAAGCAGAATTCTGAGTCAGAGCCATTTATGGTCACATCTGCTCTCAATATCAAGCGAGGAGTCACGTCTTCTTGTCTCCCAAACACAGGCCCGGATACCACCTCCCCATAACCCCGGGGAGTCAGATCTCTGAGCGAGATGGAAGCTGTGGATCTGCAACAAGAGTTCCCACCTCCATCCTTGACACATACCATGGATATTAATTTGGGAATTGATGATTTCTCCTAAGGTGACCAAAATAGTTATTTCAGCTTCATGGTCAGAAGGACACGGGTTCTAGAAGCAGACATTCCTGGTAGCCCCCATCCCCTAATTTACCTGGGTGACTTTTGGCAAGTTATCCTGAGGTGTCTCAGACTCCTCATTCCTAAAATAGTGATAATAATATTACATACCTCATAGGTGTGTTATGAAGATCAGATGAGTAATAATATAAAAACCAGAATAATCCCTTATATGCATAGGGATAGCATATAAGCATTCAATGAATATTAGTTTTTATTAGTAGTAGTAATAAGCACTAGTTTTCTCTATTAAATTTTCATATTATTTAAGAAAGATATTTCTCCTTATTAACTTTGAAAACTGGCATGACACTTGCCATAATAAATGATCAGTAAGTATTTTATTGAATGGACAAATGGATATATATGAATAAATGAATTAATTAACACATGAGCAAACAAAACAGAGCTGGGCAAGTGAGAAGAACAGTTATTCACGGTGGGTTTTTAAGTTTTTGAGACTGTTCAGGGTAACTGACTTCTAGCATGTGCAGAAATGCTTTAACTACCATGCCATATAATTAATAACTGCTATGATATGAGCATGTCTCTCAAAATTATGTGCTGGAAACTTCATTCCCAATGTTGTGGTCTTCAGAGTGGAGTATAGTGTGAGGTGTTTGGGTCAGGGCCCCCACCCATATAAATGGCTTGATGCCATTTTCACAGGACTGAGTCAGCTGCTGCAGGAATGAGCTTCGTATAAAAGGACAAGTTCAGGCTCCTCTTACTCTCCCTCTCATCCTCTCTTTGCTCTTCCGTAGTTATCGTGTCACAAGTAGGTCCTTGCAAGATGCCAGCACCTTCATGTTGGGCTTTCCTGCCTCCAGAACTGTGAGAAATGACTTTTTTTTTTTTTTATAAATTACTCAGTCTGTGATATTCTGTTATAGAAGCAAAAAACAAAAACAATAGCTTAATAACAATTTATATAGCTTTTAACCACAGACCCCCTTGTAAAACTTGAATGAATAAGAAATTTTTTCCCTACTTTATCCAGAAATTAAAAGATATTTTAATATATATTTAAATATATATATTCTGATATATAATATAGTTCTGATATTCTTATGCCATAGGCTGATTCATTTATCTAGAAAATTAACAAAATGGTTCTTTCTGAAGACAGAATCTCCTAAATATCTTGGTAATCTTTTTAAGATTACCTAAGATTCACTGTTGGGTGTTCCTTACAAGCTCCCTTCCTGTGAACCCAGCCAGACTATTGTACAAACCACGTCCCTTGTGTGGCAGGGCGGTTGACAGCAGGGCTCTTTCCTAAGAATAATTACATTTACCTCTCTCTAGTCAAGAGCCACTGTGGTTTCTCAAGTCCTTCAATGGACAATGATAACACTGATAGCAAACAATCCTCTGGGAACGTGGAGCCTGAAGGTCCAATGGGGGTCGAGCAGATAAGCACTTGTGGAGGCCTATGGGGAGAGGAGAGGAGTGGCCATGCATCTTCCAGGGCTTTCCATGGGCCACTTGTGTCCCCCGCCCAGGCTTGACCTGCTCCAATTGGGGCCCTGTGAGTGGCTAATGGTGAGGTCATCCACAGATCCTGCCCTAGATCCTAAACCCTTGGCCATGTCTGTGTGCAAGACCTGTGTTAGCTGGGGAGGACTGCCATTGGGAGGGAAAGTACACCTACTTTGACCAAGTGATACAGTATAGAGTGTGGGAGGGGAGGGCAGAAGCCAACAGCAAAGAACCTGCCCTACTGGGCCCAGTAAAGAGACTCCCCTAGCTTTGTCCAGGCCTCAGATCTACATGCACAAGGGTATCACAGACGAGAAGCTTTATACAACATTTTGTCTATCCTAAAACTCCACTGGGTGCCATGCTCAGCAGTGCTCTGTGGATTTTGATGTGAGTTACTTTGTCAAAATACCTTCCTTAGTGAGGAAGTGTCTGATAAGAATTTATGTCATTCATTGAGTTTTATTAATAGAGATTAATACTTTATGTTACTAAATTATTTACAATCTAATTTAGAGGTCAAAATCCTCGTAGCTTTTTGCCATCTCTTTCTTCTGTTTTTCTCTTGAAAATCTTTGATCTGCAAGAGTTAAAGTGTTAATAATGCTTTTCTTTACGGTAGGAATGTTTTTTATTTTCTTTTGTGTGCTTTTTTGTACTTTCTAAATATTATAAAAAGGACTTCCATCACTTTAGTAAGCAGAAAAAAAAATTAAAGTACTAATAACGCCAAAGAAAAGCTCACAATGCTTCCCAGGAGCCCTCCTCTGGCTTGCTTTCATGAAAACATTTTCTCTCTGTGAGTCACAAGAAATAGCTAAATGTTTTGCTTTTCTTGTTTCTATTAAGTCTATCTCTTTTACATGACCCTCACCTCATCTCATCATTCCTACTTTTCCTAGTGAAATAAGGTAGTTCACGCAGGGGAAAGTAAAGATGCTATTTGTCACCGCCATGGAAACTTCTTCCAGTGTATAGCACTGACTGCTACATGTAGACACTTCCAGTGCCTCTCCCTCTTACCCCCTCTGCCCAGTTAACATTTTGTGCCTGAGCCTGAACTTGAAAGAGGAAGGCCATGTACTTTGTCCCATCTCCCCTACCTCTGGTGGCCATGCTAGTCTGGCGCAGGATGGATGGAGGTAATGCTTGAAGTCATGGTTAGCATTTTCTGCCCTTTGCCATGATACCTGGAAAACACTTCTCATTATTTGTTTTTGTGCAAGAGTAGCTATTATCTCATGGCAACTGAGACATTTTCATTTTCTTTTAACAATTAAAGGAAAGCAAACATGCTTCAATAAAAACCTTCTGTTTTTATTGTCTACTCGGCGTCTGGGCTGAGTTGCTTAGGAGAAGGTTGCTGCCCAGTTAAGTTCCTTTTCTGCTTTCTCCTCTGTTGAGTCTTTTGCTTGTTAATCATTCATTGCCTTTATTGATCATGAAATCTTACTCCTTCGAGCATCTGGGTGTGGCTGAGGCTTAACCAAATCCCAGTTTCTTTAGCCCTTCCATTTTTTTTCCCCCCTCTCTCTTTTTTAGAAAAGTCTGTAACATTTCTGGATTCTCTCCCATTGAGAGTTTTTACAGATTACAAGGAAGGGATTTCACAATCATGTTTCCAGGAAGGAAAGGGAGACGGGCTGTATTTAGAAGGGGAAAGTTACATATGTGAGGGACCTAAACATTGCACATTGCAATACCTTGAAACCCCTCTGAGGGAAGACGGTCCTGACCCATGTTTCGGCACTTTCTGTTGTAGCCATGGCATAGTTGGAGAAGACCTGTCTGCACTTCTTTCTGTTGGAACACTGTCCTCTCACTCACTTGTCTGGCTAATTTCCACTTATCCTTCATCACTGAACTCAAACACCTTCTTTCTGGAGATTATTCCTTCTTGCCTTAACTCCCACGAATGCCCTTCCCATAGTCTGTGCCTTTTTAGCAAGGTAATCATCCTCCAAACACCCACAATACCCTCTTTAACAAAGTCCTTATTAGCACCCAGAGTATATATTGTTTATTTTTGCCACTAGCCCATAAGCATGTCCAGGAATTTTCAGCTCTTTCTTTGTTTTTTATCCTGGACACCTAGCGTGGAGCTTAGAGCACGGCAAGATCTTGATAAGCATTTGTTTAATGGATAAATGATTGAGGGTCCTTCTATTGCAGTGTAAAACAGCATAGGACCCATGGTAGGGGACAAATGTCACACTGTGTCTTAAAAGTTTCTCCCTGTGATTCCAATGGCCAGTGACACCTTTTTTCTTGTTGGAAATGTAAGATCCCAACAGAGCCTAGTTTTCCTGAATATGAAATCCCCATATTGCCTCTGGGACTCAGGAGCAAGGCGCCCGCTGTGGAGAGGGCTGAGCAGCACCACAGTATTCCTGCTCCCCAGGCGTCAGCCCTCAGCCATCTCGTGTAACTTTCATTTTTGACATCTTTGTGATTCTTAATCTCTAGGGTTGGCAAGAGGAGGATGAGCAAGAAAAAAGTCTCTGATGTTCCCCGGCAGCTTGGCAGCCACTCGCGGCTTTGGGGATCCGGAAATTATCCCAGAGTTCTCTGGGTGGTGGCAAAGCACCAAGTATTTTAGCTCTGAAAAATGAGCTCCTTTGCTGTCTGTGAGCTAACATATGTACTTTGCACACACTCTGGTGTTAACTATGTGAAGATCGTGTTTCAGAATAAAAATGCCAGAACTGAGCAGGCTCTTTAAGATCATGGTCTCATTTTTCAACAGAAGAAAGTAATAATGAGAGAGGGGAAGAGATTTGCTCAAGGTCACATAGCATTTAGCAACAGAAATAGGAGTGGGCTGAGGAGGCGAGTCCTGTGCTCATTCTAAACACCACATGACTGTCCTTCCCAGCCTGGAGCTGGCTCATGACCTAGGATGGTGAAGATAGGGGATTGGGATTATTCTGCAAGGACGGGTGTGAGACTTCAAACAGCTGTGGGACCTCTCTGAGCTTTCATTTTCTTATCATTGGAGTGGGAATGACAATAGCTGTCCTACAAGCTGTTTTGATGATTAGGTGAAATCCTGTCAGCACAGGGCCTGGCACACAGCCTTGCCTTCAGGGATGCTCGATGAACAAGACCCATCATTACAACAAGCACGTAGTCCAGTGCTGCTCCCATTCCAGCTCCAGAGAGCTTCCCAGGGGCCAATCCTGCAGCAACTGCTAGCTGGGGAGCATTGGAGCAGGACACATTCCAGAAGAGTTTGAGAGCTGATCTACTAAGTAAGAAAACAACCAAATTCCCTCAAAGCCTAATTTTTTGCACTGTTTATTAATAGCCCTCTTCCTTCCCATCTCCCCCAGCAATAAATCAGGATCTGACTTGAGGTATAGCTCTGGGTAGGAAAGGCCTCGTGCGTGCGGTTCTGCAGGGGGTATCTCCTGCATAATGCATCCTGGCACCGAAAGGGAGCCTGGACGGTTGCCTGCTCTCAGCTTCCCTTTGTATCTCCCATCGGTGCCCATAAAAAGCTTCATTATGACTTGGGTCCCCTTTATTGCACATATAAATAAAATCTGACAAAATTGTAAGCAAATCCCTTAGTGGTAAAAGCTGATAGAAGAGGGCAAAAATTAATTTTATGCATGAAGAATCTCATTAAGTAGCTTCATGGAAACAAAAGGCACTGGCATCAAAGGCTGGCAGGGTGTGGGCTGCTCCAGGCTGCAGCTCCCGCAGCCTCACGCCGGAGGAGACCAGGAGAATCCTGTGTCCACTGAGGGCTCCCCAAGTCTCAGGCAGCAGAAGAGCTGTAACCCTGGGAAAGGCTTAAATTCCCTCGGTAGGCACAGCCCAGATCCCCTGGGAGCTTCCTCCTTCCTCTCCTGCTCTCAGAAGCATACTAGGGAAGGATGTCCAGACCCTGGAGCAGGCCCTGGTGCCAGGCAGCAGGCATCGCCCTGGGCAGACCGCATTGCCTGAGCAAAGAACACACGTGCTTTCAGGATATCTGCAACCAGCTCCAGCTCCTCTGTGTAGGACCCTCTGGTGCTGAGTTTAACCCCCCAGGCTGCTCTCCTGGAGGAGAAGATGAATGGGGTGGGGAGAGCAGCAGTGCAACGAAGTAGCAGGGGCTCCAGCAGAGCCAGGAAATGTGCCGTGGGCTCAGACGCTCTGCCGTGAGCTCTGGGTTTCAGTGGTTGAGTTCACGCTCATTCTTGATGGACAGATACCGTATCAAGTCACTGGATTCTTTTTTCTGCTTTTGATTCATATTGTGTGGAATCAATAATCTATTTTATGTGGTCTATTTTCCCTCTGGAAAAGAAGCTGTTGTCATAAAGAAAAAGTCACCTGTTCAGTCCATCCCCTCTAATAGGGTTCTGCCTTCAGCATTGTATGACCCAGCCTACGCCATTTATCAGGACGGGATGAGTTTCCTCTAGACGTAAAATAATTCATTATCTGTTACTCATGGCTTCAGGGTGCAAAGATTAGGACAGTAAGAAAAAGTTTATTGCAGATAATTTTGAGTGTTCAGCTATGTAAGAATAATAAATTGTAAACACACTGAAATTCTGAATTACCTGAAGATAAGGTTTTTAACAAAATAGTATGTTCTTAACTCATTTTGCAGCATTGGTGACTATCTCATATGGAGTAGACCATCAGATATATTAGGAACTGTGTGAGATATCAGAGAAAATGAGCAACAGCAACAAGAAAAGAAGATAAAGTATCAGGAAAAGTGTCCGACGGATAGCAGTCCCTTACTCGAGTTAAACTTCTTCATTGTAATTTCACTTGTGAACTGAAACGCTCTGAGAAAACACTGAACATATAACATTTGTCTGTATGCTTGGACATCCAAGGGGAAGGAATGGGGTTAGAATAGTGGCCTGAGGGAACTAATTTCAGAAGCGGCACAGACTTGGATTCAAGACCCGACTTCGTCTCTTATCAACTCTGAGACCTTGTGAAAAACAGTTAATCTTTCTAGGGATTGGTCTCCTTAAAGTTCCTTTGGGGAATGTGGAAAAGTGAGGCGGTGCAGTTCTACCACAGCTTACCCATAAGTGGCAGCTCTTAGGAGCCTTCGGGGAGCTGACATGGGATGTTTAAGGTGAGCCAGATTGTAATCTCATGCAGCTGACAACTCCTTCATCTCCCGGAATATTTTGGGCTCCATATCTCACACCTTCACTTTGATAACGGTACCAAAGGGATTAGAATAAAGAGCAAATGCATTTTTGAAATGTCAGCCCCAGAGCATTGTTGGGATATGGTTTCCAAAGTCCTTTCCAAATTATTTTGAAAGAATTCAATTTTTGTTTTAAACTATGCTTGCTAATCAAGGCACCTGCTTCACGCATTGGGAATACCCTTGGCTTTATGAAACTCCGTCTTCATCATGAGCCCAAACTCAATTGCCTTGCTTTCAGTTGCTGGATTTGCCTTTTGTTTTGACTGTGACCAGAAAAGGTCATATTTTAACTATCAATACTTCATTTAAAGTGAAAAAAAAACCTGACTAGCTATTGCCACTGTTGTTCATTAGGGAAGTGTTCGTGTGTGATTACGTGAAGATAGTTTTGCTTAGTAGAAAGATCATGGAATCTATGCAGGAGGTTTGCTACTGTGACTCTTTGGAAAGCTCTGCCATAAAGCAGACTTAACATGTCAAAGAATATGAATCTACTTATTTCCTGCTAGGCTCTTTTTCATGGCTGTTCACTTCATCAAACCATTGTTTAACAAAGATAAAAGGAATCTTAAGGTTTGCCAAACCAGCAGTGTATCCTACTTCTTGTGAGACCTTAAAAACTACAGAAACTTGGGATTTATCCCTAAATATCTAGGACTCTGGCTTACGGAATTCTTTAAAATTATGCATGGTCAGCTGCCCTATGAATTACATAATCCAAATCTCACACTTCGGATGAGAAAATGAAGAGTCAGAAGAGTTAAGGCAATTGATAAGGTTAGAGAGCTGGATAGTGGTAGAACACACTTCTTGACTACAGGGCTGCTCTGATTCTGCTCCTAAGAATGACTGGCTGCAGAGTTGCTCACTCTGAGGAGGGAGCTGCTTTTTATTCTGCGTTCCCAAAGCATCTCATTATCTGGATAGGACTGGTATTTTCCACCTGTGACTGAAGGTGGACGCTATGTGACATTTATTCTAACTCACAGAAAAGAGTATTACAATATCACCAGGGTAAGATACTTAGGTTATAGTGAAAGATGCTTCCAAAAGAAAGAATATCAATCTCAAGAGGTTGGCAGACATTTAGTAAATTTAGAAATTTAGGAAATGTCAGTTTTGCTGTGTCAGCATTTCCTTGAATAGACGCCACTTAAGACAATTCAATTTGGCTTATTGAACTACCACGTCTGACTCTTGCAGTGATGGCCCAATGGCCATAGAACTAGTGCAGTATTGACCCCTGAGAACATGAACGCTTTGCTGGGAGGTGGCCCCGGGGATGCTGCCTCACACCTCTGTGAGAAGCCAGATCATTGCAGATATTAAAATCTGGGCACTTTTCTGCTTCTTCGATTTCTTCCTTCTCTTCTTTTCAGACTGGTCTGGGAGAAGCATCTGGGATAGACATAAGTGCCAGATGGTGCCCCCTATCTGCAGAATGGGGGGAGCAGGAGCTGATGGAAATCCTCAGGCCCTTAGGCACTCTGGGTTGGCAGCTGTAAACTCCGCACTGTTCCTCTCCTCTTTGCCTTGGGTCTCTTTTCATGATGACAGTAGAAACTCATTCTTCTGTATGTTTTCAGAGTTTGAAGAGTTTGAGTTCCCCTGAAGAAGCTCAATGTAAAGACAATTTTTATGTGAAAGGCTTATTAAATTCTGAGCCTCAATTTCCTCATTGGCAAAAATGTGAGAATTCCACCATCAGCATTGTGCTTTGATACCAATACAAATTTAAAAAAAACAAATCATTACCACTGTTAGCTCCTCATTACTACTAGCTATATTAAAAAGTTTGATACAGAGATGTTTTTCTTGTGAAAGGTTCCGAGCACTTTTGCCACATGCAGAAACAGATGTGCTCAGCCTGCAGAGTGAGCTGCTTTCATACTGTGCTCCCAAAGCATCTTGCATTAGAAGAGTGTGTTTCTTTCAGCGCACTGTGCATGTGTATCAGAGTTCCTTGTTTGGAGGTCCCTCTCTTTTGTCATACTTCGTGCTCCTTGAGGCAAATGTCATGACTCACATCTATATCCTTGTCATCTCATGCAGGGCTTGGAACATATTAAGTGTTCAGGAAACGCTTGTTGAATGAATGAAGAGAACTCCTTAAGCTCAAAGAGATCCTGGGTAGTCATGGCAACCAGCACGCAGTTCCCAATCTAAGCAGCACGTGCACTCAGGGCTTAGAGTTTGGGGTTCCAAATCATGAAGGATTGATAATCAGCTTTGCTCTCCTCTTGCCTGCCCTGACACTGCTGCAGGTTAGACATCGGGGCAGAGATAAGGCAAAAAGCCATTTGATCAAACTTGGCAATTTGCTATCAATTTGGATAACAGGTCCACTTAGTTATTTTTTTTCCTCCCCCCCCCCCATTTTTTTGTTAATGAGGCAATCGGGGCTTTCTCTTGCTTTCACTTCAGTGAGATACACATAATTTTTTTTAGGCTTCATTTTACTCCTTTCTGTTATAAGAGAATAGACAAATCAACTGAGTTGGGAACTAAAATTAAGCTGGTCTTCCAAAGTTATGTGGTCATTTGCTACAAAGGGGATTGTTCATAAGAAAGATCTTAAGAATTCAGAACTTTCATTGGCTTCTTGGTTTAACAGTGATTGCTAGGAAGGCACAACTGACCTATGTATTGATTTAATAAATATTTGTTAATAGTTCCAGTAAACTAGATTTTCGCCTGCAGTTACTTTTGGAGATAAAGCACAGGTAAGCAGAAGGGCTGAGCACTTCTCCAGAGTCTTAGCAGATATTTAATTCCCCGTTGCCAGTGTGGAGTCAGCAAATGTTGCAAAGGAGATTCCTAGAATCCACATCCTAGAGGTCACATCCTAGGGCCTCGGCAGTCAAGAATGGGCTGCACTAGTTGATGTGAAGGGGTAAAAGCAAGCACTGCCCTCTGCCCTGCATGCTGTCCTCCCCAGATGCCTTCATGCTCGTCTTGCTGACTTGGTCCATGCTTGCACAGTGCCTGCCCACTTTGATTTGCTCTTTTCTTCTAATGATTTTAGAATGTAACAGGAGAATTGCAAATAAAGGAACAAATGAGGAAAAGAAGATACACCCTAAGTAGTTTTTAAACAATTCATCTGGAAAGCTTACACACAGCTGCCTGGGCATCTGAAGGCCATTACTAGTTCCTGGAAGGATAATATCTTCACTTCCTGTTTGCTGCATTTATCTCTCTGCTTGGCAGAAGAAAACCATTCTGTTTTGCCTTGCAGGAGCCCGGGGACCAATTTTCATCTCACCTGCTTTCATCTGAGCTCATACCACCACCTAGTAGGGCACTGGGCATGTAGTGTTCAGTAAATATTTGTATACTTGACTCCATGGGGCTATTTTCCCCTGCACTAATCAAAACAAGAAAAGTCATTGGAAGCTGCTATACCTGCACAGGCTCTATGTAGGAACAGTGGTGGGGAGGGTTTCAGGTATCCGTAGTGGAGGTAAAAAAACTGTGCAAGCTGTGTCCTAGCTTTCTTTTCACATTAAGTGGGACTCTTTCCACCTCTCAAATCAAAACACTTGCTCTGTGGTTTTCAATGCCCCGACATCCATTTTTGATGCTTTTTAAAGAATAGAGCATCTGATTAGGGTCCTGTCCTGTGTGACCTCAGAGAAATCACTTAAGTAGCTGGACATGTATCTCCTTTTGTATTCACCAGGAAGGGAATAGATCATCTCCAAGACTTGGATGGCTGAGATTTTCTCTCGGTAGCAACACCACTCTGTCAACGAGCCCTGCCCAGAGCACTGTGATTTTAAAAATTGGGAGGCCCTATTTTGGTTCAGAAAAAGAGTGTCTAGGTTGAGTATTGATGTCTGCTGTTGGGGTGGAAGGGTACCTTCACATATCGAAGGCTGCATTTGTGCCAGCAGGCCATGTTCTGACCCTTGCTATCTATCAGGTGGCTTGATATCTATTAAGTTACTGAGTAGATTTTCTCATCTGCAAATGAGCATAATGTTAGCATGTAACTTGTGGACTTGTTATGAGAATCAAATATAGTGATATGTAGAAAGTATTTAGAATAGTGACTGGAACACAAAATATACTCAATAAATGTTAGCCTTTTCCTTCTTGGGTGTGGTTGTTAACTTTACATTTCAATTATATATCTAAGATCTCTTTCAGCTCTAATATTTAATTGTGATAAGCCAACACTTGCATTTGATGAAAAGTAATAGATTGGCCTTATGGTACATTGAAAACCTTGATTTTTGGTAATCTGTTAAGAAATGTCATTAGGAGTTACTGTTGGGGCTCAGGAGCAAAGGGATTTAGGGATTAAAAATTTCAATATAAAAAATTGTTTTCTCCTTTGTGACAAAGATTCTTTGCTTGGCCAAACTTAAATCAGCCTTCCGAATCTTCTCCTAGGCCCATCTGTGCGCTTTCTTATAAAATCCAGTTTTAGCAAGAATCCTGCTTACTCAGTTTAGCAAAAGCCCACTCCTCCAGCCTCAATATTTTGTGTCTCCCCAAAACTGATCAGGTTCCTCATCCTCCACCATCTGTCAGGCAGTGTCTGATCACCCTGGCCTGTCTTCAGCAAGAATTCTGTTAGGTCAGTGTAGCCAGAATCTCCCTTACCCCAGATGTTTCCTCTTAGTAATTTTCAATCCACTGACCCCCTTGGCTCTAAATCCCCACTTATCTGTGTTATATTTAGAGTTGATCCCTATCTCTCTCCTTCATTGCAAGACCTCATTGCCATGGTCTCTGCAAGCATCATGACGGTCCTAGGCAGAGTCTTCCTTACCATGCTTTGACGAGTATCATTGAATAACTTTTCTTTAACAATAGGAGGCTGAAAACAGCTAATATTATTTCTATACCAAGTGGATTTTTAGACTATGATAAGTGTAATTGGGGTTCATTCTTGTTTCTGCTTTTCATTTATTTATTGTTATAAAATATAACATTAGTGAATACCATATGCCAGGCACTGTTGTAGACAATGGTGATAAAGTAGTAATTCAAACAGATAGGATCCCGATTCTCAAAGATCTTAATTATTGTGGGAACAATAGGCAATAAGAAATCAAGTACGAAGAATCAGTCAGAGAGAGTGGCAGGTGATAGGATGACAATCAAGCAGTTATGTGATAGGGAGACCATGTCAGGGAAGGTGTCTCTGGGTACATTTACACTAAATCCTGATTCACATGGAGGAATTGACTATTTTTGAAGATATGGGAAGATTCTTTCCTGTAGGACCTTAGGATAACCAAGGAGCAGTAAGAAACCCAGGGAGGCAGGAGCAGAGCTAGCAGGGGCAGAAAGGAAAGGGCTGAGAGGAGAAGTTAAGGAGGAGCCAGGTACTTTTGGACATTGTAGGCCTTAGTGGGAAAATTTGATTTAAAGATTTTTGGAGAGAGTGCAGGAGAAATACTTGAAGAAATTGGCCTGGGAGAATATTTTATAGGATGATCCCCTGAGCAATTCAAGCAACACCAAAAATACATTACTGGAATCTGATCAAACTAAAAACCTTCTGCACTGCCAAGAACACTGTAAAGCAAGCAGACAGCCCTCAGAATGGGAGAGGATATTTGCAGGTTATGCTTCTGACAACGGTTTGATAACCAGAATCCACAGAGAACTTAAACTTATTAATAAGAAAAGAACAAGTGATCCCATTTCATTGTGGGCAAGGGAATTGAACAGAAGCTTCTCCAAAGAAGATAGGCGCATGGCCTACAGACACATGAAAAAATACTCATCATCCTTAATCATCAGAGAAATGAAAATCAAAACCACTTTGAGACATCATCTAACTCCAGTAAGAGCGGCTCACATAACAAAATCCCAAAACTACAGATGTTGGCGTGGATGTGGAGAAAAGGGAACACTTCTGCACTGCTGGTGGGAGTGCAAGCTACTACGTCCCTTTTGGAAAGAAGTATGGAGAATACTCAGGGATCTAAAAGTAGACCTGCCATTTGACCTTGCAATCCCTGTACTAGGTGTATATCCAAAAGATCAAAAATCACTTTACACAAAGATATTTGCACCAGACTGTTCACTGCAGCTCATTTCATAATTGCCAAGTCGTGGAAGAAGCCCAATGCCCATCAACCCATGAATGGATTAATAAATCGTGGTATATGTATATGATGGAATATTATGCAGCCTTTAAAAATATGGAGACTTTACCTCTTTTATGTTTACATGGATGGAGCTGTAATATATCCTACTTAGTAAAATATCTGAAGAATGGAGAGAAAAGTATCCAATGTACTCAGTACTATTATGAAACCAATTTATAATCACTCACACTTTCATATGAAGAATAGATCACAACTGTTTCCCAGGATGAAGGAGGGGGGTGGGAGAGGAGGGGGGAGGCCAGAAGGAGGGAGAGTGAATGGTGGGATCACACCTATGGTGAATATTGCAATGGTACGTGTCGGATCTATCAAGTACAGGGTATAAATGTCTTAACACAATAAGTAAATGAGGTGAGGGATATATTAACCAGTATGATGTAAGCACTCCAAATTGCATATGAAATCAGCACATTGTACCCCATAAATGCATTAATATATACATGATCTACCTCTTATGATTTAATAAAGAAAAAAGAAATAAAAGTATTTGGAACACATTTGAATGTTATAAGCAGGAGAGAGACACAATCTTATATACATCTTTAAAAGAGCACTTCAGTGTCCTTGTGGCAAATTAACTTTAGTGTATGGAAATGACGTCAGGTTAACCAGTTTCCAGTAACCTCAGCAAGAACATAAGGGGCTTAGAAAGTGAAGGGATGAATGGGTTTGGGATATGTTTTAGAGACGGAGGTGAAAAGATTTATTTCAAAAACTGTTTACCATCTCATGTAATGCGACATCTGCCCCACATCTGTAGTCTTCTTTAGGGCCCTAAGCCAGCCTTTCTCAAGTATTTATTTGTCTGTGAGTATTCCACTTGGTGCTCTAAAACCATGAATGGGTAAATACAACTTCTCTACTTGTCTTGAAAACAAAAAACTACTCACATGCAATTCACACTGAGGAATGGAATCGATAGGTATTGCCAACATAAATGTCACCACTTGGCCTCTCAGAGATGTCACCATAACTTTGATTATTCTTCCATATGAAACAAATTACTTAAAGTTCACAGCAAGTAATTAAATGCCTACTAAAATCTCCCCTTGCCAGAGAGGATTATAAAGGAACTTGGATTCTTAAATCAAAGAACTCTTAAAATGTGTAACCTTCCCCCTGCTTGGCTGACTCCACATCAGGACTCCTGGCTTCCTACCTTCCTTCAGACTGCTGTAGAATTAACCAGTCAGTTCGCGATGCCCAGCTTCCCCAAACGAGGCTATAATCCAGGCATGCAGTGCTTTCATCCCTGCTGCACTGATTGTAAGACATGTTATCTGGAATTTCTGCCAATCTGGAGAAAGGATTGAGAGCTCATGTTTCTTTTCTTCACATTCAAATGAAGGATACAACTGTATTTTTTTCTATTTTCTTTACTACTTTGTTACAGTATTTTGAAATATTATTTTTATTTTACTTTTTATTATTTTTGTTTAACATTGATATGAGGGTACAAATATTTAGGTTACATTGTTTTTATTTCTAAGGTAAAATTCAAGTTGTAGTTGAGACTTTCACCCAGGGGGTGTACTATATACCCTTACATTGCGTGCATGAGGTGAGATCCTGCCAATCACCCAGCCTCCATCCCTTACCTCTTCTTCCTCCACCATCCCCCTCACTAAAATGTACTTGTGCTTTTCTTTCATGTTGGTGTCTAGTTGTTTACATGTTGGTTTCATATTAGTACATTGGATACTTGCTTTTCTGTTCTTGTGATACTTTATTAAGAAGAATGTGTTTCAACTCCTTTTAGGTAAATATGAAAGATGTAAAGTCTCCATCCTTTTTATGGCTGAATAGTACTCCGTGGCATACATATACCACTGTTTGTTGATCCATTTATGAGTTGATGGGCACTTAGGTTGCTTCCATGTCTTGGTAATTGTGAGTTGAACTGCTATAAACATTCCAGTGGAAATGTTTTTGTGTAAAATGATTTTTTTTTCTTCTGGGTAGATATCTAGTAATGGGAATGTAGGATCCAATGGAAGGTCCACTTTTAGTTCTTTGAAGATTCTCCATACCTCTTTACGTAGTGACTATATTAGTTTGCAGTCCCACCAGTAATGCAAAAGTGGCAAGAGACTTGAACAGAACCGTCTCTGAAGAAGACAGATGAATGGCCAATAAACACATGACAAAATGCTCATCATCCCTAATCTCCAGAGAAATGCAAATCAAAACCACTCTGACATATCACCTAACCCCAGTTAGAATAACCAACATCACAAAACCCCAAAGCTGCAGATGCTAGTGAGGATGTAGAGAGAAGAGAACACTTAGTTTACTTTTTAATGGACATGTAATAGTTGTACATATTCATGGGGACATTGTGATACATATAAATATACAGTGATTGATCAGGGTAATAAGCATAGTCTGCTTTCATTAACCTTTATTATCTGGTAACTTTCACATCTATCTCTAGGCAAGTTTCTGCAGCATTGCTTGATTTTCATCATGGACAAAGTTTGGCTGTCCATTTGGAAAGTATAGAATCCATAAAAGGTATTCTGTAAACTTACTCGTCAACTAATCCACATGTGCTTTACACAGACCTTTATATTGCTTCATAAAATCCCTAACGTTTCTTCTATAATCTAAGCAGAAAGGACATTTATTGGAAAGATTGTGGCCAGCTGTTAATAGAAAAAAAGACTAAGAGGATTAGGAAGTGAACATTGCTGGGATAAGGTAGGTGGCAGGAACTGTTGCCAAGATCCCTCCTAGAACGAGCCTGGTGGGGATGCCACCGCCTACACTGTCCATTCCTGCGCCTCCTGTCCCCATGGGCTCTGCAGTTCTCAGTGCAACCAGTAAAGCTGCTGCATTGGGCCTCCCCCCGCAGGGCCACTGCCTTCAGGTGCTGCTGTTTGTTTCCACCATCAGGTTGGACTTAGCTCTTTGTGTCACTACATCCCAGATTCAAGTAGCACCCATGTCTCAGTGAGCAGGAATTAGGACAACTGAACTGATATTTTTTCTTCTATGGTGGTGGGCAGTACTCTTCCCCTCAGGGATGAAAATGTATGTTTTAGAAAATTTTTTGGTGAAAGTCTGTTGGGAGTAACTTCATTTATGATAACATTGTCTATATATTATATTCTTTCTCCTACATAATGAACATAATACGCTACATGCATTTAAAGTATAAAAGGTGATACATTTTGATATACCTGTGTGTATACATATCATGTGTGTATATATACAAAACCATGAATGTGAAGCCACAACCCCAGAATATACACATCGATTGTATGTGAAAGTTTCCTCGTGCTCATTTGTTCCTCCCCACGACCCCCCATGGATCCCCAAAGCAGCTACAGACATGCCTGCATTTTCTAGAATTGTGTAAAGTCCCATCACACAGTAGGTATTATTTTTTGTCTGAATTCTTTCCATTTGTCCCTGTTGTGTGCAGTGATCATTCTTTTTATTGCTCAGTAGTATTCCACGGAACAAACGCACCACAATGTGTTCATCCTTTTTCAATTTTATGAATATTTGAGTTGTTTCCTGTTTGGGGCTATTACACATAAAGGTCTTATAAAATTTTGTCCATGTGTCTCTGTGTGCAGACGTTATTTTATTTCTTTTGAGTAAATACTCAGGAGTAGACTCTCTGGGTTATTCCATGATATGTGTATGTTTAACTTTTTAAGAAATTGCCAAATTATTTTCAAAAAGTGTTTGTACCACTTCATAACACTAACACTAGTACACAAAAGTTCCAGTCACCCCATGTGATCCTCAAGACCTGATATGGTCAGGCTGTCACAGCCCTGGAAACACAGTTCATTTTCAGTTCATGATTCTATGGAAAAGACAGATCTTCCTAATCCCATGTCTTTCTAACTATTAGAAAATAATTCTTTCCTTGTACAAATCACTGTGCCCTGATGGTTTTGCTCAAGAGAAGAGAGAGAGTGTAGCTAGTAGCCCTATATGGCCAAAGAAGGTGGGGAGAAAAGCTTCCCTGAAGAATGGGGAGGTTATTCCTAGGGGAATGGAGAGGGGGACTCTAGGTAAACTCTAGATGTTTTACTATTGTTTCAAGTGTAAGGAGTGGGAAGACTGAAGAAACTGCTAGTAACAATATCCAATAAAGTGTATAACTAATACACAAAGTAAACAGAAGGAGGCAGTGTGGTTCAAGATAAAAAACCTGCAATTTACACTGTCGCCTAATGAGACTCCTACGTGGTGCTGACCAGTGTTCACTGGGATAATTCCTAGAATAATTCTCTGAGCCAAGGAAAAAAACAATGCAGTGGCTTTTAGTATATGCTGAAAACTAAGGTGCACCTGCTGGAGCTCCATATCTCATCACTTAATTGATGACCATTAGTTACGATTAAAAGATTCTGTCAGTAAAACATGTAGGTAACATGGAAAACAAAAAGTTCAAGAAATATTTAATTACCCCCAAATTGAAGTAGCCCTGATCTTGGCCTTTACAAATGTTTTGGACCATTTCTATTATAATACATCTTTTCATTTTAGTCTAGTGCTCCTTCAAGACTGTGCTCAGCTAGTGGGCTCTGTTGAGTACCCAGTTTCCTTAGTGCAACAGGTGATTCTGGTGACTTGGGTAGTATTCAAGAAGAAATAGGGACTGCCATCCTGAGGTACTAATTTGTCTTCCTCTTCTGTAAGCTTGATTTTCTTTCCACCTACCTATATACTCGAGTATAAGCCGAGTTTTTTCGGCATAAAATTTGTGCCGAGTTCGGGTTTTTCGACACAAATTTTGTGCCAAAAAAACTCGGCTTATACTCGAGTGTATACGGTATATTTGTCTTTAGTGTAGCAATGACATGTTTAATGTTGATCTTTTTTTTTTTTTTTACATAGCCTTCCTGGCAATTTCACAGTCATTGTTTAATGTTGATCTTAATGCAATTATGTCATTATAGCTTGCTGAGGCTTTGCAGAAACAAAGCCCATGGCTTGGTGGAGTAGAGATTGATGTCAGTGCCTCTGAGGTATTTCAAAACTTAAACTGATTAAATTGTTCTCATCTCTTATGAGGTTTGAGTAATTATTTCATGAAATTTATATGAAATTATTGCTGTTGTTAAGAAATATTTCCTTGAGAGGTAATGTGAATGTCTGAGACAAAGGTGAAGGGGGCCATCTGACTTGCAATGTTACAAATTTACAGTAAAGCTCTGCCTTACCCACTTGACTCCTCTCAATCTCATTAAATTGCTGTGATGGACTTGCTTACTATTAAAAGCCTAGTCTGCAAATATCCGCATCACTACCAGGTTCTCTCAGATGTAAACACTCCCTAGGACCAGGCTTAAGGGCCTTATCTTCATTGCTCATTCTTTCATCCAAAATTCGAAATTCTATCATGTGATTGAAGCAATCTTCAATTCCAGGGGCTAAGTGGTGTGGCTATTTCAAGACCAAAGGTACTGAAAAGAAAAAGGTATTTAATTCTATGTGTTTTAAATTGCATGGTTTATTTTCTCGTATTTATTGCACAGAGTGGCTTTTTTTGCTCTGAACTTCAGGCTTCACTAAATCAGAAAAAAAAAAAAGTTGGATCAGATAGAGAAAATGTTCTGCAAAACTCCTAAAGCAAAATACAACCACAATTAACAAAGGCTTCTCAGAATCTCAACAATCCCTTTGAAAACTTATGCAAAGAATGCAACTTCTAAATAAACCCATTCCAGGAATGCTTTTGAGCAAGATCTTTGGAATAGATACCTCAGGAGTTAAATTTTCTTACTAAGCATCAGTAGCAGTTCTAGAAAATTCCATATAAAAGTTGAACATTATAATGACAGCTGTTTTCCCCATACATTTCATTGAATGGTTGAGGGTTCTTGTTACCTGTACCATATGATGGCTCAGCTAAATATTTCTCAAGAATCTATGTGTGCAAATCTATTGATATATGTGGAATTTGTTTTTCTATTCTTGAGACACTTCAGTTTGGAGAATGGTCTCCAGTTCAGTCCAGATTATTGCAAAAGTTATTAATGTATCTTTTTAATGGTTGAGTATTATTCACCACATATTTTATTAGGTGCACTCTGGAACTGTTGAGCACTTGGGGTAAAATTCAGTGGAAATCAACCAAGCGGTAGGAACAAGAAGAAAAGGGCAGAAACCCACCTGTGTGTACGATGGGCCCACCCTTAGCTGGGACTTAAGCATTATAAATTTGACCCATGTAACCCAAAACATTTGCATCCCCTTAATATTTTGACATCAAAAAATCTCTAGGGACAATTAAGGGAGTTGGGAAAAACAGGAAAAAAAATTTTTTTTTTTTTTCAGTCTAATAGTAATGCCAAAATAAGGAACAATCATAAGAAACACAAGGAACCAGAGCTGTTCTAGGGTGACATCAAAGCAGGGATCAGGATTCCGGACACACGGTGGGGCTTCATGCTCTGTTAGTTTCTTGCTGAGCAGCTTTGGGAAAATTAGGTAATCTTTCTGGACCACAAGTTTCTTAGAAATTAAAGTGTTAGATAACATTATGGGATTGATTCTTCATATAATTGTATTTCTGCAGGCAGAGAGGATACAGGATAGCTACGCTCTCACCTAATGGCCATACTATGAGGGGATATAGTACACCCCCTGGGCAAAGGGCTCAGCTACAACTTGGTCTTAACAAACTCAATCTTCTGTACCCTCATATTAATCTGATCCTTTAAAAAAGTGAAGTTCAATATATTTTGTTCCCATTTCATATCTTTCATGGATTACCAATAGCATCCTATGCCCTGGGAGCTGATCCTCATCCAGTTAGCTCCTATTTGGACAATCCCAGGTGACAAAGGACAGTCACTGTTTTATCGATTCGTGTATCCACTTTTATTACAGTCTGGGAAACTGCTCCTTCCTCAGCCAGATATGGTCAAGTTACTCATCTGACTAAGGGAAATGAAACCAGAAACTTAGTGGGGTTTTCTGGGAAACTTTTCTTCCCTTTTTTCACTTGCCCACCCCTCTCACATGTCACCTCAAGCTGAGGTGAGCTCCTTGTTTGATACCGAGCAACTGAACCTACCAGTAGCCACTTACACCAGACTTACTGTTACAGAAAACAAATACAAACCTCATCTAATTCTACAATACTGTGAGGTGGTTTCATGTCATGTGTATTGTGAAGGGCATCTAACTGATACAGCACATTCAGAAGTCATATCCACATAAAACTTTTTCATTATCTGAGGATAATTGGTGCTGAAAAAAGGACGCTTAGGGTGAAACCATATAAAACAGGGACTTCAACATCATAGTGAAGAGGGATAAAATGTTTAACCGGTATTTAATCTTGGAAAATGAAACTACAATTGGTGAGAATCATTTAATTAATACTTAACATTTAGCTTATAATGATTACTACAGGCAATGAGACCACTGTGATTTTTAAAACAGCTTTATAGAAATATAATTGAGTGGCTGTATGCAATGGCTTACACCTAGTAATGGCTTACATCCTAGTAATGGCTTACATCTAGTAATGGCTTACACCTAGTAATGGCTTACATCCTACTAATGGCTTACACCTAGTAATGGCTTACATCCTAGTAATGGCTTACATCCTAGTAATGGCTTACAAGTAATGGCTTACATCTAGTAATGGCTTACACCTAGCAATGGCTTACATCCTACTAATGGCTTACACCTAGTAATGGCGTACACCTAGTAATGGCTTACACCTAGTAATGGCGTACACCTAGTAATGGCTTACACCTAGTAATGGCTTACATCTAGTAATGGCTTACATCCTAGTAATGGCTTACATCCTAGTAATGGCTTACACCTAGTGATGGCTTACACCTAGTAATGGCTTACACCTAGTAATGGCTTACATCTAGTAATGGCTAACACCTAGTAATGGCTTACATCTAGTAATGGCTTACACCTAGTAATGGCTTACATCCTAGTGATGGCTTACACCTAGTGATGGCTTACATCTAGTAATGGCTTACACCTAGTGATGGCTTACACCTAGTGATGGCTTACATCCTAGTAATGGCTTACACCTAGTGATGACTTACACCTAGTAATGGCTTACACCTAGTAATGGCTTACATCTAGTAATGGCTTACATCCTAGTAATGGCTTACATCCTAGTAATGGCTTACACCTAGTAATGGGGCCACATACTTGTGATACTTTACTAAGAAGAATGTATTCCACCTCCATCCAGATTAATACAAAGGATGTAACGTCTCCACCTTTTTTAGTGGCTGAATAGTATCCCATGGTATACATACACCACAGCTGGTTAATCCACTCCTGGACTGGTATGCATTTAAGTTGTTTCCACAATTTGACAATTAAAAATTGAGCTGCGGTAAATAGTCTAGTGCAAAAGGACATTTTCACTGGACTCTTTATTGTTTATTGTTATATAAATTTTTCCCCTTTAAGAATTTTTTATATTTTTGAGTTTTAAGAGTTCTTTATGCATTTATACAAGACACACATTTATTACATATATAATTTGAAAAATGTTCTCCAATCCTGTGGTTTGTCTCTTCCTTTTTTCTTACTGGTGTCTTTTGTAGCATGTATGCCTCTAAAAATTTTTTATAATGTCTGATAGGTCGATATCTTCTGTTATGGATTATACTCTTGGTATTATAACTAAGAAATATTTGCCCAATATAAATTCACAAAGATTTTTTTCTAATAATTTCTTTTGACTATTTATAGTTTCAGTTCTTCCGTGTAGGTCTGTGATTTATTTTGAACTTAGTTTTGTGTGTTGTGTGAGACAAGGGTTTAACGTGGATATCCAGTTGTTCTAGCAGTTTGTTGTAAAGACAATTCTTTTCCATTTAATTTCCTTGGCCCCTCTGTCAAAATTAATTTATATATAAGTATACAGATTGATTCTGGGCTCTGTTTCATTGATGTATATGTGTTCTTACACTATTGTGTCCCGAAATCAGATCGTTTGTCCTCCAATTTTGTTATTATTCAAAACTCGTTCTGCTTTTCTAGGTTTTTTTCTATTTCCATGTAGATTTTAGGACCATTTAGTTAATTTCTACAAGAAAACCTGGTGGCATTTTAAAAGGAATTGAAATCAATTATAAAACCAAGTTAGAGGAGAATTATTGTCTTAGTAAATACATTTGGTCTTCCAATTTTCTAATATGGTTATTTTATTCATATTTTTAAATTTCAGTAATATTTTATAGCTTTCAATGTATATATTTTAGTCTTTTTTGTTGAAAAATTTTCTAAGGACTTTATTTCTTTGCTGTCATTCTGAAAACACACATAGTTTTCTTTCTTTTTTTTTTTTTTATGAAATCATAGCTGTTTACAATTATGGCAATCATGAGTTACAATGTGCTGGTTCCATATACAGTCTGAAATATTTTCACCGAACTGATTAACATAGCCTTCATGGCATTTTCTTAATTATTGTGTTCAAACTCTTGTACTCTTCACTTAGTAAACTTCACCTACACCCTTCCAAGATGCACCTTAGGTGTAAACCCACCAATCACCCTCCCTCCACCCTACTTTTCCTTCCCCTCCCCTCCCTTGCCCCCTTCCCTGGATTCTTGTATTGAGATTGGGTTGTAGCCTTCATGTGAAAGCTATAAATTAGTTTCATATTAGGGCTGAGTACATTGGGTATGTTTTCTTCCATTCTTGAGATACTTTGCTAAGAAGAATATGTTCCAGCTCCATCCATGTAAACATGAAAGAGGTAAAGTCTCCATCTTTCTGTAAGGCTGCATAATATTCCATGGTGTACATATACCACAATTTATTAATCCATTTATGAGTCGATGGGCACTTGGGTTTTTTCCATGACTTAGCAATTGGGCTGCAATAAACATTCTGGTACAAATATCTTTGTTATAGTGTGATTTTTGGTCTTCTGGATATATACCTAGTAGAGGAATTACAGGATCGAATGGCAGATCTATTTTTAGATGTCTAAGTGTTCTCCAAACATCTTTCCAAAAGGACCGTATTAGTTTGCATTCCCACCAGCAGTGTAGAAGTGTTCCCTGTTCTCCACATCCACGCCAACATCTCTGGTTTTGGGATTTTGTGATATAGGCTAATCTTACTGAAGTTAGATGATATCTCAAAGTAGTTTTGATTTGCATTTCTCTGATGATTAAAGATGATGAGCATTTTTTCATGTGTCTGTAGGCCGTGCGCCTGTCTTCTTCAGAGAAGTTTCTCTTCAAGTCCCTTGCCCAGCCTGAGAGAGTATCACTTGTTCTTTTCTTGCTAATACGTTTGAGTTCACTGTGGATTCTGGTTATCAAACCTTTGTCGGAGACATAATTTTCTTGATTGAAGGTTTGGCTTTGCTTTGGATCACATTCTAGAAATGTGATATGCATTGATCTCACATCTCCTGACTTTCTCAAATGTGGTTTTGGGTTCTCACCTTTTCACACACATATTTTATGTCTTTTATTTATTTAACCCACAAATACATGTGTAAAAAGGTAACAACCCCCAACTTGAATATAATCCCCTTAAAGATAGTGACCTTTGTGTGTCACTCCACTGCTCAGTCCCAGGGCTTGGGATAGGCCTGTCTCACAGCAGGTGCTCTCCTCACGCCCCTCTTTGTTCTGTATGATTGACAGAGAAAAGAAGAAGAGAGAATACTGGAAAGCAGGCAAGCACCACCAACAAAAAACCTTTCAACAGGGTGACTTGCATAACTTTGTTTACTGTTACTGTAAAACAGACTAGAAATGACTGCATGGATTCACTGTTCTGAAGGGAGGGAAGGGCACCAAATAATGGTAATCCGGCACATTTTGATTATGTGTTGGCGCTTTCAAATATGACAGGATCTAATATCCTAGTGTGCTCATGCGTGGTCATGGGATTGTCTGTCACACTTTGGAGTTTTGAGGGGGGAATATTCAGTTGTGTCTGTTTATCTGTGCTTTGTGCATTACTTAGTGAATTAAGAGTGCAAGGTGTAGATCTGGACGTTTCTGTAAAGCACAGATGAGTTCATGACATGTGGGCCTGCAGCTTGACTTTTGTTCTTCTGACCTACACCCCCCTCATCTTCTGACTGCTCAGTCTGACGCTGACACCACACATCACCATCCTGGGATGTGAGGCTGCAGGGCGAGTGATGCTGGCACAAACCACGGGGAATTGTCCAGCACACCGTTACATCCACTGTTTGGCCCACAGATTATTTACTAGTTTCCTTTGTGTCACTGTCTTGACAAGTAACTCTGGGAATTCAGTGCATTTTTTCCCTTCAGCTAGACACTGCCAGAACGTTTGACTCCCTGGATGTGTCAGGCAGGTTCTGTAATTAAATGGCTCAGCATTTCTGTTTGTCAGGGTGATATAAAATAAGGGGGAAAAAATGTTTGCTTTGTGAAGCCCTGCCGTAAAACCTTCAGGAAGGATTATACATCATCAGGCCTTTGGCTCCCAAAGGAAAGTGTTCTGAAAGACAAAACATCTTTAGTGTCAATTTTCAACCAGGAGGAAAGTGAATGAAATCAAGTTTGACATACAGAATGCTTTTCATGAATTGTTTCAAGTGTGAGTCACCAGAAAGGTCACTTTGAGGATCTGGCATATGACCAACTGAGATGTTTCTAATAATTTCAATGGAGCCCAGAATCTGACTTGCCTTTGTGTGTTCAAGGGCCATACTGAAGCCATGTTCAGTTATGGGAGACCTAGACCTAATAGTCACTGTGATGGCCGAGTTTGAACTTGTGCCTTATGGTTGTTTCCATAGAATAGGAAGCTGAAACTGTGTTGGAAAACATTTAGGAAGGCGATCTATCTTCTTTTACCTAAGGCTATCACTTGAAAAGAGCTCTTTCACCAAACACTTCCATGTCTGCATAATTAAAAAAAATTCTCCTACAGCAGCAAGTTTTCTATATACAGTTAATAACACAGAATAAAAAACGACTATCGTCATTGCTCCTTTAAGTCATATTAGAAAATTCATTCTGTAAAATTAATGCTGATAAGCTATAAGGAAAACTCAGTTATTGCATAAAACCAAACACCGTTTCTCAGAAACAATGGTCATGTATGCGTTTTGAAGTGTTCATACCTTAAGATGATTAAGTTACAGCCTCATAGGATGCCCATTATTGGCTGCTGCTTCAGTTCTAGATTCAGATCTGATTAATGATCTAAATTCATTTTTAAAGAAATCAGGATTTCCCAAGCCTCACACCATGCATTTCTTTGCACTGTCATAGATTAATCTATCCCCTTTCTCATTGTCTCCTCCCCCAATCCTGCTCCCAGCTTCCCCAGCACATCATAATATGCAGATTTGTTTCTGTCTTGCAGATCCTGAAAAGCTCAATCCAAAGCAATAACAAAGCCAGGCTTGGTTGCTCTCACTCCTGATTTAGGACCTTAGCAAGAGCAAGAAGCGAGCGAATGAATCTTTCCCCTGGAGAGGTGTGGCTAAAGTATCTCAGGAATGGAAAAAAATATATCCAA
>CAUYPK010084868.1:0-28040 GCA_963574355.1 Loris lydekkerianus | reverse complement strand
TGAGGAAGGCTGGTGTCTTTCAGAGCGTAAAGTGATTTTGGAATATAAAGAATTTCTTTGGGCTGACTTACATAGACGTTGGCCACTGACCCGTGTTCCTGAGCTATGAATATGAGTGATAAATAAACTATTAATACATTTAAAAAAAAAAAAAAAAAAGAAAGAAAGACAATTGGTAAAAGGAAGGTAAGCAAAAAGATTGTAAAAAATAGGACGGGAGGGAGCTCAGAGAAGCAGAGAAGGTTAGGGCACAGTGGTGGGGCAAGGACCAGTGGTAGAGAAGAGCGTTTAACAGCTAATGACCTGGAGTCCAGCAGCCCTGGGTTTGAATCTACTCTGCTCTTGGGCAGTATTCCCGTCTCTGAACTTGCTTCCTTATTTGTAAAATGGGGACAATGATATGTACCTCCTCAGATTCACTGAGCTCATGTGTGCAAGCTGCTTAGCAAAATGTACGGGACAGAGTTAACTTTATGGCCACAGGTCATAATATTGTAACACAAATATCTGCTGTCTGGTGTCCCAGCTACCAAGACTCCCAGCCAGATGAGAGCACCTGTCTTTTAGCAATTAAAAAAAAAGGCAGAAAGCCCCATTCCCTGCCAGGTAAAGTCAGTGTCCCACCACCATCACCTCTGGCTCTGAGTCCTCAGAGGAACACTCTCTCTCTCCCTGCTCTCTGCCTCCTTTCCCCACAATTCTTCCTTATTTCCTCCAAATGCTACAACCCTAATGCAGTTATATCCTGTGAACTTTTACCGAGGGCTCAGCACAGTGCACTAAACAACTGGAAATTACATGCTGGTCACTGCTGTTGGTCAAATTTCCTCAGCCATTTCATACACCAGGAATGTCTCACTGGCCTTTTTTCTTTAAGTCCCAACCTCTCAGTATTTCTAAAGACCAGTCTTGAATTCTTAAAATTCTCACTTTTACCTTTTTCATGAAGATCTCTATTTCCTGGGCCTCTTTTTTAATACATAAATATTTTTAAATTTTGTGTTACGCCAAAGTCCATTTTATTTTAGCTCTCTAAAATGCACAGGGGATTTTGAAACTATTATCTAATTTTAACATAATTCAGTTCTTTGATATTGGTCTCTGAAATGGAAGGCAACAGGATAGATTTAGGAATTATGTTGCATCCTGCCACCCCACCTTGATTCCCTGCAGAAATGTATAGTGTTTAGTTGCAAAGGGTAAAATTTTCTATTGATAAACAAGGCACCTGGGAGATCTTTGGGGGAAAAAACCTAATGTGTACCGCAGAGCCTGAAGAGTTCCTAGAGCAGGAAGAAGGAAAGACTGTGATATCAACATCTGAAAGGCCAGAGTGAGCAGAGCAAAGGACCTCTTTGTACCCTCTTCCAGTACCAAGAAAGCAATCAACCCAGAAGGAAACTCACACCTTTGTTAATATACAAATACACTTCTCTTCCTCCCTTCTGTGGCTGTCCCAACCCACCCCTCTGGGAGCCTTTGTCTCAGCTGCCCAGGGGCTCCATTGGCGCCTCTGGGAGTAGACATTGCACTTTCCCATCTCAACTTTCTCATACTTTTCCCTCTACCTGGAAGATTTCCACCTGCCAGAACTATGCAACCCCTAGTTTGTGCTGCCATCTTCACAAAGCCTTCCCTGAACATTCTCTTTCTTCGCATTTCTAAAACTCTGTGCCGATACAACTAATAAAGATACATGCTGCTTTATTTTATTATCACTTTGGTGCCTATAATTTGGCCCCCAGTTTATGAAAGCTTCTCAAATGCATAAACTAATCCTTATACTTAAAAAAAAAAAGTATACAAAATGTAGTACAGTGCTTAGTACCTAAAAAGTGACCAGTAAATTCTAATTGAAGGTTGGATTCGTTTCTATTACTGCATGACAAATGATCACACATTTAGGAATGCACATTTATTTTCCATGGGTCAGGAGTCTGGACACGTTTACCTGGGTCCTCCGCTCAGGGTTTCACAAGGCATCAGTCCAGGGGTCAGCAGGGAATGCAGTGTCATGGGCCCTCTTCCAATTTTACATGGTTGTTGGAAGAATTCATTTCCTTGCAGGTATGGAACTGATGGCAGCTTGTTTCTTTAAGACCATCAAGTGAGGGTCTCTGATGTTTTGAATCTTGAAACCGAGATGCTCTTTTAAAGGGCTCACTTGATTAGGCTTACCCAGGCAAGTCTCCCTTTTGAGTAACTCCTTAGGGAATAATTACACCTCCAGAAATCCCTACACCTTTGCCAAGTAATTTAACCTAATCGTGGGAGTGATGTCCATCCTGGTCAAGGTTCACAGTCAAAGGGCGGGGATTACACAGGGCGAGTATACCAGGGAATCTTAGACCCATCTTAGGATTTTTTCTACCACAAATATTTTTTTTGGCAATGACCTTTTTGTAAAAAACTTTTTTAAGTCGATACACTGTGATTGTACATATTTATAGTTACAATTTGACTCTTTTCTTTTTGAAACAGTGTCTCAAGCTGTCACCCTATGTAGAGTGCTTTGGCATCACAGCTCACAGCAACCTCAAACTCTTGGGCTTAAGTGATTCTCCTGTCTCAGTCTCCCAAGTAGCTGGGACTACAGGCGCCCACCACAATGCCCAGTTGTTGTTGTTGTTGTTGTTGTTGTTGCAGTTGTTATTGTTGCTTTAGCTGCCCCAGGCCCAGCTTTGAATCCTCCAGCCTCAGTTTATGTGGCAGGTGCCCTACCCACTGAGCTATGGGCACTGCCACAGTTTGACATTTTGATACATACATGTTGTGTCTTGATGAAGTCAGTATATTAAGCATACTGTTAGATGACCTCATGCACTTATCATTACTTTATGGTGAGAATATTCAAAGACCTCTTTCCTCGCTATTCTACAATCTACAATAACTTACTGTTAACCATTGTCACCCCACTGTGCAATAATATGACATAACTTACTCCTCCTATCTACTTGTCACTTTGCACCTGTTGACCAATCTCCTCCCCTCTGTGGAGTCTCAGCCTCCACAGACTCGGTAACCACTGTTGTATCCACTAGGATAGAAGCTTTTTCTTTTTTTTAAAGATTACACATGTGAGTGAGATCACATTTTCTCTTTCTGTGTCTGGCTTATTACACTTACCTTGATGTCCTCCAGGTCCACCTGTGTTGCCTCAAATGGCAGGATTTAACTCTTTCTTGTGGCTGAATAATATTGTGTTGTGTATATATACAATAATTTCTTTAGCCATTTATTTTTTGTTTGATACTTGGGTTGATTTCATACCTTGATTATTTATAATTTTATTTATATTATAAATTATTTATACCTTTTATTTATTTGGTCATTTGTATGTCTTCTTTTGAGAAATAGTGCTGCAATTAACATGGGAGTGCAGCTATCTCTTTGACATATAGTTTTTTTTTTCTTTTTGAGACCGAGTCTCACTTTGTTGCCCTCAGTAGAGTGCTGTGGTGTCATAGCTCACAGCAACCTCAAACTTTTAGGTTCAAGAGATTCTCTTGCCTCAGCCTCCTAAGCAGCTGGGATTACAGGCGCCCACCACAACACCTAGTTATTTTTAGAGACAGGGTTTCACTCTTATTCAGGCTGGTCTCAAACTCGTGAGCTCAGGTGATCCACCTGCCTCATCCTCCCAGAGTGCTGGAATTACAGGTGTGAGCCACTGCTCCCGCCCTTGGCATATAGATTTCCTTTCCTCTGTATATATAACCTGTAGTGGGATTACTGGATCATACAGTAGTTATATGTTTAATTTTTTGAGGCACCTTCATACTGTTATCTGTAGCGGCTTTACTAATTTAAGACCCACCAGCAGTGTGTGTTTCCTTCTCTCCACATCCTTGCCAACACTTATTTTCTTTTGTCTTTTCTATATTGCCATTCTATTATTACTGGAGTGAGTGATATCTCATTATAGTTTTGATTTGCATTTCCCAGATAATTAGTGAGGTAGAGCATTTTATGTGACTGTTGATCATTTGTATGTCTTCTTTTGAAAAATGTCTATTAAGATATTTTCCTCATTTTTAAATCAAATTGTTTGTTGTTTTGTTGTTGTCAAGTTGTTTAATTTTTACATATATTCTGGTTATTGACCCTTTGCCAAATGTACAGTTTGCAAATATTTCTCCCATTCTAGTTTGTCTCTTTACTTTGTTAATTATTTCCTTTACTGTGCAAAAGCTTTTCAGTTGATGTAATCTCATTTGTTTATTTTTGCTTTTGTTATCTGTGCTTTTCTTAATTTAAGAAAATCCTTGTCCAGTTTGATGTTGCAAAGCATTTCCCCTGTGTCTTCTTCTAGTAATTTCATAGTAGCAGGCTTTACATTAAGTCTTTAATCCAGGGTGGCGCCTATAGCTCAAAGGGGTAGGGCGCCGGCCCCATATGCCGGGTTCAAACCCAGCTCTGGTCAAAAACAGCAAAAAAAAAAAAAAGTCTTTAATCCATTTTGAGTTGACTTTTGTTTATGGTGGAGGTTGGACTCTAGTCTCATTTTCCATGTAGCTAGTCAGCTTTACTGGCACCACTGATTGGAAGCTTGTGATTTTTCATAGGATTGCAATCAGAGTCTTTTGTGGTTCCATTTTTGTGAAGATTATCACTGGTATTTTGATGGGATCTGCCTTAAATATGGAGGTCATTTTGTATAGCACGGCCACTTAAACAATAATAATTCAATTCTTCTAGTTCATGAACATGGAATATCTTCCCATTTATTTGTGTCTCCTTCAATTTCTTTAATCAATGTTTTACAATTTTCAGTGTGGAAATGTTCTCCTCCTTGGTTAAGTTTACTCCTAGGTATCCTTTTATTTTGTTTGTTTGTTGTTATCATAAGGAGAATTACCGTATATACTCGAGTATAAGCCAAGTTTTTTCGGCACGAAATTTGTGGCGAGTTCGAGTTTTTCGTCACAAATTTTGTGCCGAAAAAACTCAGCTTATACTCGAGTATATACGGTATTTTCTTGATTTATTTTTCAGATAGAAATGGTGGGTTCAAACCAGTCCACAGCCAAAAAACTGCAAAAAAAAAAGAAAAAAGAAAAAGAAAGAGAGAAAGAAATGAACCATTAGCATATACAAATGCTACTGATTTTTGTATGTTGGTTTTGTATGCTGTGACTTAACTGAATTCATATATTATTTCTAATAGTCTTCTGATGGGTTGTTTAGGGTTTTCTAAATATAAGATCATGTCATCTTTAATCAGGGACAATTTGACTTCCTTCTTTCCGATCTGAATGCGTTTTTTTTTTCTTGCCTAAGTGCTCTGGCTAGGGTTTCCAGTAACATGTTGAATAGAAGTGGTAAATGTGGGTGGCACCTATGGCTCAAAGGAGTAGGGTGCCGGCCCCATATGCCAGAGGTGGCGGGTTCAAACCCAGCCCTCGCCAAAAACTGCAGAAAAAAAAAAAAAAAGTGGTAAATGTGAGCTTCCTTGTCTTGTTCCTGATTGTAGAAAAACAGCTTTTAGTTTTTCCTTATTCAGTATGTTGTGAACTGTGGGTTTGTTATTTATGGCCTTTGTGTTAAGGTACATACCTTCAATACCTAATTTGTTGAGAGGTTTTTGTTTTTGTTTTAAATCACGAAGGGATATTGAATTTTGTTCAGTACTTTTTTTTATGCGTCTATTGAAATGATTTTTGTCTTTCTTTTTGTTAATGTGTCGCATCATATTTATGGATTTGTTGTGTATATTGAACCATCCTTGCATCTGTGGATGACTCCCACTTGAGCATAGTGGATGATGTTTTTAACGTGCTGTTGAATTCAGTTTGGTAGTAGCTTTTTGAGAATTTTTGCATGTGTACTTATCAAGGATATTGACCTGGAGTGAGTTTGTTTGTTTGTTTGTTTGGCTTTGGAATCAAGAGAATGCTAGCCTCATAAAATGAGTTTGGAAGTATTCCCTTTTCTTGAATTTTCTGGAATAATTTGAGGGTAATTAGTATTAGTGCTTCTTTAAATATATGTAGAATTCAGCAATGAAGTCATCAGAAACCATACTTGTTTTTTTTTTTTGCTGCAAGAATTTTTTTTTTTTTTTTTTTTTTTTTGTAGAGACAGAGTCTCATTTTATTGCCCTCGGTAGAGTGCTGTGGCGTCACACAGCTCACAGCAACTTCCAACTCCTGGGCTTAGGTGATCCTTTTGCCTCAGCCTCCTGAGTAGCTGGGACTACAGACACCTGCCACAACGCCTGGCTATATTTTTTCTTTGCAATTTGGCAGGGGTCAGGTTTGAACCCATCACCCTCTGTATAAGGGGCTGGTGCCCTACCCACTGAGCCACAAGCGCTGCCCTGCAAGACTTTTTTTATTGATTCAATTTCCTCCCTCATTATTATTCTATGCTAATTTTCTATTTCTTCATAATTTAATTTTGATAGATTGCACATGTTCAGGGATTTTTCATTTCTTCTGTATTCTCAATTTTTTTTTTTTTTCAGTTTTTGACCGGGGTCAACCTGCCACCTCCAGAATATGGGGCTGGTGCCCTACTCCTTTGATCCACAGGCACCACCCCTGTATTCTCAAATTTGTTAACCTATAATTATTCATAATAATTTCCAATGATCCTTTGTATTTCTTTGATATCAGTTGTAATAGTTCCCTTTCATATCTGATTTTATTTATTTGGATCTTTTCTCTCTTTTACTTAGTCTAGATAAAGGTTTGTAAATTTTGTTTGTCTTTTTTAAAAAAAAAATCTCTTGGGCAGTACCTGTGGCTCAGTGAGTAGGGCACTGGCCCCATATACCGAGGGTGGTGGGTCAAACCTGGCCCCAGCCAAACTGCAACAAAAAAATAGCTGGGCATTGTGGTGGGTACCTGTAGTCCTAGCTATTTAGGAGGCTGAAGCAGGAGAATAGCCTAAGCCTGAGAGCTGGAGGTTGCTGTGAGCTGTGATACCACCGCACTCTACTGAGGGCAACAAAGTGAGACTTTGTCTCTAAATAAATAAATAAATAAATAAATAAATAAATAAATTTTTTAAATCTCTTAATTTCATTGATATTTTGAATTGTGGCTGTTAAGTCTCTATTTTGTTTATTTCTGCTCTGAGTTTTATTATTTCCTTCCTTCTATCAATTTTGGGTTTAGTTTACTCTTGTTTTTCAAGGTGCTTGAGGTACAAGATTAGTTTATCTATTTGAATTTTTCTTCTTTTTTGATGTAGACAGTTATTGCTATGACCTTTGCTCTTAGAGTTGTATTTACCATGTCACATAGGTTTTGATATGGTGTGTTTCCATTCTGGTTGGTCTGAAGGAACTTTTTAATTCACCCTTTAAATTCTTCATTGATCTGTTGATGATGAAGGAACATGTTTAATTTCCATGTTTCTGTAAGGTTTCCAAAGTTTTGCTTGTTAGTTTCTACTTTTATACTTGAAATGAAAAGATACTTGATATGATCTCTATCTTAAAGTTGTTAAAATTTGTTTTATGGCCTAACCTATGAACTGTCTTGGAGAATGTTCCATGTGCAGTTGAGAACAGATTTTTTTTTTATTTTTTTTTATTTTATTTTTTTTTTTGTCAGAACAGTGTATTTTGTAGTTGTTGGATGGAATGTTCTATAAATGTCTGTCAGATCCATTTGGTCTATGATGTAGATTATTTCAATTTTTTTTTTTTTTTGAGACAGTCTCACTTTGCCACCTTCATTAGAGTGCTGTGACATCTTAGCTCACAGCAACCTCAAACTCTTGTGTTTAAGTGATTCTCTTGCCTCAGCCTCGCAAGTAGCTGTGACTATAGGCACTTGCCACAACTCCTGGCTATTTTTTTCTTTTTAGAGATGGGGGTCTCACTCTTGCTCAAGCTGGTCTTGAACTCGTGAGCTCAAGCAATCCACTCACCTTGGCTTCCCAGAGTACTAGGATTACAAGTGTGAGCTGCCACACCCAGCCTATTTCAAATTTTTTTGTTGTTTATTTTCTGTCTGGATGCTCTATTGTTGAAAATGGTGTTTTGAAGTTCCCTACTATTATTGTATTGCAGTCTGTCCATTGGTTTTAATAATCTTTGCTTTGTATATTTTCTCCAGTATTCGATGTACATATATTTATAATTGTGATTCTTTTGAATTGATTCCTTTATTATTATATAATGCAAAGGTCATTATATAATAATATGTAATTCACAGTTTTTGGCTTAAAGTACATTTTATCTGATATAAGTATGCCTGCCACTCTAATCACTTTTGGTTTTCATTTGCATGGAATATCTTATCCATCCATTTACTTTTGGTCTGTGCTTGTCCTTAATGGTAAGATGTATCTCTTGCCATCAACATATAGTTGGGCCTTGTTTTTCATCCACTTAGCCACTCTGTATCTTTTAATTGGAGAATTTAGTTCATTTATATTCAAGATTATTATTGATACAGCTGGGCATGGTGGCTCATGTCTGTAATCCTAGCACTCGGGGAGGCTGAACCAGGGGGATTGCTTGAGCTCAAGAGCTCAAGACCAGCCTGAGCAAAAGCAAGACTCCTTCTCTACCCAAAATAGAAAAAATTAACCAGGTGTTGTGGTGGGCACCTGTAGTTCCAGCTACTTGGGAATCTGAGGAAAGGGGATCACTTGAGTCCAAGAGATTGAGGTTGCTGTGAGCTGTGAACCGATGACACTCTACTCAGGGTGACCAAGTGAGACTCTGTCTCAAAAAACAAACAAATAAAACATTATTATTGATAGGTAGGGACTTACTTACTTTTGCCATTTTGTTCATTGTTTTCTGGTTGTTTTGTTGGTCTTTTGTCCCTTTCTTTTTTTCCTTTTTATAGCTGTGATTTGGTGGGTTTTTGTAGTGTTAAGCTTTGTTTCTGTTATTTTTCTTGTTTGTGCATTTAACATTTTCCCATAAGAAGAGGTTCTCCTGGCTCTGATCTGATCCTGGCAGAGGCCTCCCTCTTTTCTCTTTGGAGCTGTTCTGGGCTTCTGTGCTGTATAAAGTTTTGCCGTTCTGGTGCTCTCCAGCACACTTCCTCAGCCACACCAGTCAAAATGTAGCTGTTTATTCATTGTTTGGTTTCCTTTTAGGGGGTGGCTGAGAGCCAGCCATCTTGCTGACATCACTGTAAATGGGCAATGGTCTTGATAAAATGTCATTAATTTGATTGTGTCACCGATCAAGACCAAAAACTGTTTCAAAACAGTAGAAGAAACTTCAAATTAACGACTATTTTAAATGTAAAGCTCTTTATGTAATGTATATGAAGGAAGATATAATTCTCTTATGTTTTTTGAAAATGAAAACATTAATAATTTTGAGTTAGTTTAGTTTTGTTGAAGTTTATGTTGTTCAGATTTTGTTTCTGTTGATTTAATCTAGAAATAAGAATACAAAATTACCCTCTGTAGGTGACAGAATTGAGTTTGTTCATTAATATCTGGGGCAACAGAGATTAAAAGCCTGTCTAAAAAGTGCATAGGTTGAGAAAAATGCTAAGAAGTATGGGAAGATTTTGTCTTCTGTGGAGAGACTCCGGCAAGGAATGAAAAGCCAAGCACAGGTGAATCCTTAGTCTAATAAATTAACCAACATTACAATCGTCATTTCCTTTTCAGGATTTCTACAGAGGTTTTAGATTGTCATGCAAATATATTCACAGAGTTAGGATGATGTAACATTGTTGGCTTCTTAAAACAGCCAGGAAATCCCCTATTTCACCCTGGCTGAATGCAGGCTCTTTCCCCCCTAAGGATGTAAGCTTTGGGGAACAACATCTATAACATAACCATGTTTAAACCAGGCTTGCGTGGCGTGAGGTTTGCTAAAGGAATAAGGACAGGAAGAAAGTTTTGTAGGTCACTTTATGGGCGAACGTGTCTCATGAAAGAGGAACTAGTTGAAATCTAATGTAATAGAATGAGGAGATTAAAATAAACGATGGCCAATTAAAGATTATTTCTTTGGGAGGTTTTTAAAGTTTAAACATTGTATTTTTGCTCTGGGAATATGTGTGGAATCCTGTGAACATATGCTCTACTTTTATTCACTGCACATTGTGACTCATAGGGAAAATTTGTCTCTATGAATTGTTTCCAATGTGATACTGAGGGGCGGGGCTCACAAACACGGGAGCAAAGTCAGGTGCGGGCTATTTTGCTTTCCTTTGCATTTAGCCCCACTTCTGTGCTTTGCAGAAACTCAGTCATAGACTGGCAGGCAGGAACACATTATTTACAGAAAGACTGAGCATGTGAGGCAAGTCCTCAATTTAGAATTGACCCTGGGGGGATTTGGTGGAGGGCACAGGACTAGAAGGTATGCTGGATTCTCATTTCTTTCCTCACACTCTGTGAGAAGGCCTGTTGTGAGGAATCATTTTTCTTTTTTTTTTTTTTTTTTGAGACAGAGCCTCAATCTGTCACCCTGGGTAGAGTGCTGTCACATCACAACTCACAGTAACCTCCAACTCCTGGGCTTAAGTGATTCTCTTGCCTCAGCCTCCCAAGTAGCTGGGACTACAGGCGCCCCCACCCACCCACCCCCACCCCACCCCCTGGCTATTTTTGGGTTGCAGCCGTCATTGTTGTTTGGCAGGTGGGGCTGGATTCGAACCCACCAGCTCAGGTGTATGTGGCTGGCACCTTAGCCACTTGAGCCACAGGCACTAAGCCAGGAATCATTTTTCAATTTTTACTAAAAGAAAAAAAAAAAAAAAAGTGTACTAATGACATAGTACAATAGCTTGAGTAAGGCTGGAAAGTAAAACTGGCAGGTCTTCCTCTCTTCACTGTGATGTTAATGTAATCCTCTTACAAGAGAATTTCATTGGTTTGTTTAAAAATAAAACTACAGGCTTGCTATATTTATTTCATTCATTATGGGGATTATAATCACAAAGCATGACCTTTTTTCAAACATTTTATTTAAACAAAATGATGAAATACCCCTCACGTCCAAGCAGTTATTACTTAACGCTTGTTAATGAACTTCTCACTACAAAGGCCACTTGGCGTGCCACCCATGTAGATGCAAAGGGACTGACTCCTGATCAAAAACTGGAAAATGCTGATGGAGGCTGAAGGCAGATAAATGTGCCTTTTGTCTTTTACAGGAATTAAATAACACACATTGCCCTATAATAGAGTTAATAATGCCATTTATAAACTGTAGCTTATATTTTTCCTGCCAAACTGTGATCTAGCACGTGACTTAGGGCTCAGAAAACATATAGATGGGTGGCTTTGAGCATGGCCATTGCATGGTTTGTGGCCATTTCTACTTGGAAATATTAACTGTCTCCTAAGTTCAACAGGACCCAAACTTGGCTCCGGACCCTCCGATAGAGCTCCCTGTGTTTTCCTAGGCCTCCGGACCCTCCGACGGGGCTCCCTGTGCTTTCCTAGGCCTCCAGACCGAGCATCATGGCATTCCTTTGGATTAATCTCTTTCAGTGCCTGCTTTCCCTCAGGCTTTGCTTTTCTTCCCTCTGTAACTGATGACTCTAGGTTCCCATCCAGCTGGGCCCACCAAAGTCTTACCATCCTGCTCAGAAACATGCAAAAATTTCATATTTCCCATGACATCACACCTAACCTCCTTGACTTGCCTTTCAAGGCCTTCCCCAGACTTATTCAAACTTCCACTTATTCATTCCACTGACCTTCATCGTGCCCCATAACTCTAGTTAGGCCCCTCTGCCTGTTGCCATTTGTTGCCCTTTCTTCATGCTGTTCTCCTCATCTGCCTCTCCTTGACCCTTGTCTTGTTAAATGAATCCTTCAAGGCCAGGCCTGTTCTTCCTGTGGTCTTCTGGCTGAGCTCCTCCTCTTTGAACTCTTAAAGCATTACAGGTGTCTCTACTACAACCTTTAGCGCTTAATTATATGCCCACCTGTTTTATAGACAAGCTTATAAGCTTCTGGAAGTCAAAATAAGTCACGTATTTCTATCCCTGATAGAGTACATGATAGATACTACATAGAAGATACTAATTGTTTCATGTCTTTCCTATACAGTCTGGATTAATAGAAGAATTCTTACTTTCAGATTATATTGTCCAGCACTTGTATAGTCATAGTACCACATAAATGTTTTTAATATAAGTGATTGATACAGAATTGATTATCAATATAATCAGGTAGGAGGTAGGGCTCTTAGAATTATTGATTACATTAATAATTGATTAATAGTCATTTCTAAGAGTGTAATCTGCTAGAAAGAAAGAATGAAGAGAAGAAGAAAAGAAAAGAAAAAAGAGTGAATCTATAGCTAGGGCATTAATTTTAAGTATTAATTCAAAGCCACCCTCTAACAAAGCATTGCTTTTTCTGAAAAGGCCATTCCTGAATGATAGCTATCATCATATGCCCACTCATTCTATATATACCACTAAATAACAATGTTCCCTTGTGTTGTTTTCACACATCTGTCCTCCTTCCTTCCCTTTTACTCCCATACTCAGTTTTTTGATATGAGAGACTATGTCTTTTAATCCCTGAATCTGCAGAGACTGACTCAGAGCTGGCAACTAATAAATGCTTATTGAATAAATAGATAAAACAGTAAAGCCTTTGTGTAACCATGAGTGTGACATTCTGTAAATAAAGTTATGGTTAGCAAATACTATTAAACGTTTTTATAAGTAAACCATTTTCTATTTTTATTTATTTCTATTTTTATTTTTTTGAGACAGAGTCTCACTTTGTCACCCTAGCTGGCATCACAGCTCACAGCAACCTCAAACTCTTGGGCTTAAGCAATTCTCTTGCCTTAGCCTCCCAAATAGCTGGGACTATAGGTGCCTGCCACAAAGCCTGGCTGTTTTTCTGTTGCAGTTGTCATTGTTTCTTAGCTGGCCCAGGTTGGGTTTGGACCCACCGGTCTTGGTGTATGTGGCTGGCACTGTAACCACTGTGTATGGGTGCTGAGCCCCTTTTTTTATTTTTTTAAGTGATCTTCTAAGATTTTTTTTCTTTTACTTTTGGGAAAGTTTAATTTTTAATCTATTCAAACAGATTATTGCAGAGGAAATTACAGCTAAGTTTAGACCAGGAGAAAGTGAATTGTTTTTTTGCCAAACCTAGAGAAGTTTGTAATATAGGTTTTAAATTAGTCTTCTACTTCTTGTTATTTTTCTTAGGAAAAGCACCCTTCTCAAAAACAAACAAAACCCTCCAAATAACCTTTTGAAAGTGGGCAAAAGTCTTAAATAGACACTTTTCTAAAGAAGATTCCTCAATGGCCAAGAAGCATATGAAAAGATGACGAGGTCAGTAATCATCAAAGACATGCAAATTAAAACCACAATTAGATATCTCCTCACATCCCTGAGAATGGCCACGGTCAAAAAAAAAAAAAAACAAAATAATGAGTGTTAATCAAGATGTTGAAAAACTGGAACTCTATGCACCCCTGCTAGGAACATAAAGTAGTACAGACACTACAGAAAATAGTAGGTCAATTCCTTTAAAAACTGAAAATAGAACTACCATGTGATCCAGCAATCCCACTTCTTGGTATGTACTCAAAAGCATTGAGAGTAGGCTCTCAAAGAGATAGTGACACACTCATGTTCTTTGCAGCATTATTCATGACAGCCACAAGATAAAACCAACCTAAATGTCTATCAACAGATGAATGAATCAATGTCCAATATGGTATATACATACAATGGAATATTTTTCACCCTTAGAAAAGAGAAATCTTGTCCCAGACTACAATAGGGATGAACCTTGAAGACATTGTGCTGAATGAAATAAGTCAGTCATATCAAGCAAATGTGGTGTGATTTGTGGTTTGACTACTTTAGGTAGTCAAACTCTAGAAACAAGACAGTAGGATAGTGGTTGCCAGGGGCTGGGGTCAGAGGGGAATGGGAAGTTGCTCAGTGGGTATAGAATTTCATAATAAGTGTAAATTCTAGAGATGTGTTGCACAGCAATGTGAATACAGTTAACACTGTGGAAATGGCTTAAAAATAACAGCACACTTAAAAAATGGCTAAAATGGTAAATATTATGTTATGTGTACTTTGTATCACAATTAAATAAAAAAAAAAAGCCACCTCAGACACATACTCACTATCATCATCAGTACATTGACATGAGCTAGTACGTACTTAATAAGTATTTCTAATAGTGGTGGTCATGATGAAAGCAATAGTAGAGAATTTATTTCAAGATTTATATACTTTTTTTTTTTTTTGAAGACTCACTCTGTTGCCCTTGGTTGAATGTCATGGTGGTGTAGCTCACAGCAACCTCAAACTCTTGGGCTCAAGCCATCCACTTGCCTTAAGCTCCATGAGTAGTTTAGACTATGGCTCCCACCATAATGCCCAGCTAGTTTTTTTTCTACTTTAGTAGAGATAGGGTTTTGCTCTTGCCCAGGCTAGTCTTGAACTCCTGAGCTCAAGCAATCCACCTGCCTCAGCCTCCCAGAGTGCTAGGATTTACAGGCGTGAGCCATGGCACCCAGCCCTATAGTTTATATTTCTTAAAAATAAAGACAAGTATTCAAGAGCTCTAATAGTAGTGTAACTATTTTGTTGAAGAATAGAACTTGTTACCAAGTAATGACAACTTCTGATAAGACATATACAAACTAAAAACTATTGGAGTAAATGTTATGGCAGTTTCTAATTATTGAATTTTATTTGTTGACTAATACAGGTGCCAATTATTTAAGTATTAATGAGGTGGACATAATTTTTGGCAATTTCTATTACATTGCATGCTTGCAGATTTTTTTTGTAATGGTACATGAGACATAGTTTGTAGCATATAATTTACACCTTTGTAAAAAATTGTAAGCAAATAAAGCTAGAATTAAAACAAAGTAAACAAAAATTCAGAATTAAAGAAAATTGGTCTCGTTTACCAGAGAAGGACTATCAAAGCTAATGTCCGTTTTTTTTCTACCTGCTTCCTTTCTACCTGTAATCAGGTTTTTCATGTAATTTAATGTATGCAGGGCAACTTTCTCCAAACGACCTACTCCTTCCTCTGTTGTCTTTGCTTTAGTGGCACACCCCTTTAACCCTTCAACTTTTGAATGGAACACACCCTTATTAAATGTGTTTTTCACATACAGTCAGTTGTCTGTCACTCTGCTCTGGCTCTGGGAGAGAGAAGCATCGCCGAAGGTGAGAGTTAGACAGGGCATGCTGGAAGGAGGAGGACAAGGCAAGCTGTTCTGAAAAGAAGATTGACATGCTAACACACAACCAGCTGCCTTTTATCTCCTCTGGTCTCTTGGGGTGTCCATAAAAAGCAAAAAAGAAGTAACATCATGGTAAGAAACTAACTGAAGTTTTATTATCTCCCTACCCCCCTTTGTTTTGGACTTAGTATTATTATTCATAACATCAGTTACCTTCACAGTGGTTTATTGTCTAGATCTAGCAAATTATTTGGGCTTAAAAATCTTAAGCAATTTTGACTAGAAGGATGACAATGGAAGGCTTAGTACCCCTGGAGACTTGGGCTTGAATAGAAATGAAATTGTCCAGTATGTTTTCTGCTGCTGTCTGTTCTTCTGTACATTCTTTGAAATATGGTAGAACCTCTGTGAGTTGACCACCCAAGGGACTGTAACAAACTGGTCTATGTACCAAGATGGTCAGCACAAGGACCTGGGCCTACTGTGGGGCATGTCTGGCTTATGACAATTAGGTCGACTTAGGTGGTCAATGGAGTGAGGTGGTCAGCTATGGAGTTCTACTGTATTGCGGGTTCTGAACACGCTCCACTCGTTAAATATATTTGAGTTAGTTCCATCAGCCATTCTGACAATGTCTGTTTGTAGACCTGTTGTTGAGTATGTTAGAAAGAATTTAGTGAATCCTTTTTTATCCTTGAGTTAAAAAGTATCTCTTGTCTCCTCCCCTTTTTCATATTTCAAAGGCAAACTGTTTTTCAGCCCCTTGGGAAAAAACGAATGGGGAAATTTTGAGAGTAAGGATTAATTTTCATTTTTCTGACTTTATTACACAGTTTTCTAAAAATGTAGGTTATCTTTCGAATGCATTCTCCAGTGGGCGTTGGCTGCCTTCTGCCTTCACCAGCCCATTCCCATAACAACTTGTTATGTGTTGCACGTACTTTCCCAAAGGAGATTTTATTAGGACCTAGAAATCTTATGGGAGAAACTCAGCTTCTTATAAACCTATCATGCAAGCAGGAGTTAGGATTTTAAAAAGTTGTAAGAAAAAAGGTAATCTTGTGAACTTTTAAGAAAAAAAAAAAAAAGGTTACATAAGATCTATTAAACCTTGCTTCACTAGTTTGAGCATAGCAGCGAGAATATGAAGCCCCGAGTAAGTGCTGGGCATTATTGCCTCCCTTTCCTTTGCTATCTCTTTAATTCTTCTTTTTCTCCACCTCTTAAAAAAATTTTTTTTTAACTTTTTTTAATTGTTATTATTTCTTTAATTCTTAACACTTCCCCTGTCAAGGCACAATGGCTTAATAACTATACTGACAAATAGTCTTTCCACTAAGGCAGGAAGTAAGCTTCCAGTAAGCTCTTAATCTTCCCCCTAGAAATCTTCAGAATTAATACCTGGTGTTTCATTTTTTTTAATGCCTTTTTGAAATAATTTGCCAAATTAAATCAAACAAACAAACAAACATTCAGGTTTAAGAGCAGAATGACTGTGAACCTTCAAAAAGAATTATGAGTTTAGTAAGTAACATGTGAAATAACTGACATTTTGGTCAACCATTTATTACAGCCTAGTTGTAAATATCTAAAAATGTACAAGCAGATTAATTTAACTATAGTATATTGACCGTATGGTATTTGGAAGGTTGTTTCGCCCTTGGGTTTCTCTGTAATATGAGGTAAAGGCACAGGGAAAGAGCTGCAGGGACTATAGCTTAGTGGCCAGTGAGAGACGTTCGATTTTAATTCAAAGTGTTGGAATGGGCAGGAACTTGCTGTTGGTGTCTCCAGGAGTAATCAGGACTAGGGCAGCGCAGGAAACCCTGGCGCACAGGCTTGTCCACCTCAAGCCTGTACAGGAGTGGTGTTTGCAAACTGTAATCCAGACACACAAGCTGAGGCAGAGAGACGGCATCTGAGGCTCATGCTCCCTGCCAGGAACACAGTGGTGAGAGTGATGAAATATGTCACTTCTCAAAATCGAAGGAGCAGCAGATTTCTCACAGTCTGCCTGCTACTGACACACACATAGTCCTGATCGATCTTCCCCCATCCCGGCCCATCCCACCAACTCAAAGACAAAGTCTAATGGAGCAGAAAGAATAAAACCAAATTCTGTAGGAGGGGAAATCAGACTGGTCTTCCTAGGGTAGAAAGGAAGTGAGGGACGGGGCAGTGGCTCTAGGGAGTAGAAAAGGAGACTAGATGTTGAACAGAAACCCTGATGAGGATAACTTTAGAGGTTCCAATGAGTGAAAGTATCAATTGCCCCAGCTGGGCAGTTCCAATGCAGGCTCTCCTGCTGGGCAGTTCCAGCTGGGCAGTTCCAATGCAAGCTCTCCTGCTGCCCTCATGGCCCTTGCTCCTTAGCCTCAGGTCCATTTCCTGTCCTTACAACTCTTCCCCTCCCCACCCGCCTTAGCAGCAGGCTCTGCTTCTTAGCTCTTTCTGTATCCTTCCCTGTTCATGTTTGAACGTAGAACAGTCAAATGCAGCCAAAAAGAACAGAACGGGAAGGGCAAGGAGAGAGACAGCACAAACATTGCTGTGCATCTTCTAGTCCCAACAGCGATGTGTGACCTTGGGCACGTCCCTTCTCACGCTGCCGTTTTCTCACATGTGAAATGAGCTGACAAACACCACATCACAAGACTGTTATGAAGTGCCTGGCACGTGTAGGTTCTTAAGAAATATTAGCTGAAATGAATCAGAAAAGAGGAAAAAGGCAAGGCCAATAAATATGCGGGTCATTACGAAAGTTTTTGAGATACCCAAAAATCGAGAAATATAAAATCTGCAGAGACAGAAACAAAGGAAGCCCTCCCAGCAACACCGCTAAGCTGAGCAAGTTGGAACTCGCATGGGTGAATCAGAAAGGACGCTGTGGACTGTGTTTCTTGGGAGTGAAATAATGGACCACAACACAGTCTGTCTCAAAACTTTGGAATTATAATATGGCTTCAATGGCATTAGAAACCAAAGACATGCATGTTATGTAGTTATTGTGAAGCATAGCTTGTATGAGAAAAGTGTATAAAAAATAAATGTAGAGAGTGATGATTAATGTAAGGCAAGCACCTATATAACTAGACACAGGTCAAGAAATAGAATATTGTTGTTGGGTGGTGCCTGTAGCTCAGTGGGTAGGGCGCCGGTCACATGTATTAGGGTGGGTGGGTTCGAACCCAGCCCTGGGCTTCTGAAAAAAATAAGCAAACAAACAAAAAAAAAGACTTACGTAGATTATTGTTGTCAACTCTTACATCTCCTGTTGGTCTGTTGGATTAGGTCTGAATCAGAATCCCAAGAAACATCTTCCTGAACACCACAATCCTGAATGTTGAATCTTGATTCTGATCTTTCAGAATGTCGATATTTGAGATTATGGCAGTTGGGATTGTGTCTTTCAGGCTTATGATTGAAATCCATTAGGAATATGTCCCATGGAAATAATTAAGGATATGTATAGAGATACGCTACAAATATTTTCTGCAGCCTGCAGTGCATTGAAAATAACATAAGTGAGTATCTATGGCAATTGTGGTACATCTGCACGCTGGAATTCAATGCAACCTTCAAAACTGTTAATATAGAAGTATATTTATTGGCATGAATTCAGTGAAAGAACAATATGCCAAACAGCATATGCAAAATAATATTGTTTAATCCCCTGAAAAAAAAGTCAGGAAGAAAAAATAGTAATAGTGGTGTATAGGGATGGAAAAATTAAGGGTAATTTATGTTTCTTTGATTGTAGTTATCAACATATTCTGATTTTCAAATGTGAATATGCATTTCTTTGTGTACATATTTTGGATTTTATTTTTTATTTTAAATTTAATATTTTAATTGACAAATAATTATATATATATATTTATGGAGTATAATGTGATGTCTTGGTATGTGTATACATTGTAGACTTATTGTATCCAGCTAGTTAACATATCCATCACCTTAGATACTTTTTAGAATGAGAATATTTCAGATCTATTCTTTTAGAAAAAAAAATTTTTTTGAGACAGAGCCTCAAGGTGTCACCTTTGGTAGAGTGTCGTAGCGTCACAGCTCACAGCAACCATCAATTCCTGGGCTTAAGCGATTCTCTGAGCCTCCCAAGTAGCTGGGACTACAGGCACCTGTCACAATGCCCAGCTATTTTTTTGGTTGTAGTTGTCATTGTTGTTTGGCAGGCTCGGGCTGGATTTGAACCTGCCAGTTCTGGTGTATGTGGCTGGTGCCTTAGCTGCTTGAGCTACAGGTGCTGAGCCATCTTTTAGCAATTTTGAAATAAACAATACATTATAATTGATTATGGTCACCATGCTGTGTAATAGATAGATAACACTTATTCTTCCTAACTAAAATTTCGTGCCTTATGGGCGACCTCCCTCCAACCTTCCTCCTACACCCGGTCTCTGGTAACTACTATTCCATTTTCTACTTCTGTATATTTGACTTTTTTAGACTCCAAATATACATAAGATTATGTGATAATTTGTCTTTTTGTTCCTGGCTTTTTTTTACTTAGTGTTACGTCCCATGGGTTCATCTCAGTTGTTGCGAATGACAGGATTTCCTTCTTTTTTAAGGCTGAATAATATCACATTGTGTATACATATCACATTTTCTTTATCCATTTATCCATCGATGGACACATAGGTTGATTCCGTGTCTTAACTATTGTGAATAGACCTCTGATGAACATAGGAGTGCAAATATCTCTTTGATATACTGCAAATATCTCTTTGATATACTGATTTACTTTCCTTTGGGTATGTACTCTGTAATGGGATTGCTGGATCTATAATTCTATACAAGTATAATTCTATACTTGTTTGAGGAATGTCCATTCTGTTCTCCATAATGGCTGTATTAATTTACCTTCCCACCAACAGTGTATAAGAGTTCTTTTTTTCTACATCCTCACCAACACTTATCCTTCATCTTTTCGATGATAGCCATTCTAGCAGGTGTGAGGTGATGGCTCATTGTGATTTCAATTTTCATCTCCCTGATCATTAGTAATATGGAGCATTTTTCTTTCACAAACCTGTTGGCCGTTTGTATGTCTTCTTTTGAGAAATGTTTATTCAGGGCTTTGCACATTTGTATACAGAGCTATTATTTTCTTGCTGTTAAGTTGTCTAAATTTCTTATATACCTGTATTTTAGAAATTAACCCTTATCTAAGCAATATTTGCAAATATTGCTTCCCTATCTGTGTGTTGTCTCTTCACTCTGTTGTTTCCTTAGGATCTCCTTTGTCCATTTCTCTGTGTTTGCTTTTTTTTGCCTGTGCTTTGGGGGTCAACTATGTATTTCTTTTATGGTTCCCTTTTCCATTCACTGTCTGTTCTCAAGAGATTGTATGTAGTATTAGGAGTTTTACAAACATTTTATCCTTAACATAATCCAAATATTTCAGAAACTGGATTTTGTGGGAATCCTTTGAGAAAGAGACCAAGGCTAGAGACAGACCTTTGTTCCTGAGTGAGAATAGCTTACTCAGATCTGTGATAAGTGATCACTCCCCAAACCGCTGGCTGTTCCACGCTACACGGTTGTCTGGCTCTTGCTGGTCAATAGGTTGGAGGGTGAAGGATTTCTGGAAAATGTGGTCAACACATTTATTTACTAAATATTTGAGTGCCTATTGGTACCAAGCATTGATCAAGGGTTAGGGATACAGCGTTCTTCTCCTCATGAAGCTTACATCCTGTAAGAAGAGACAGACCACAGAGAAGTATACAAACACACAGGCAGTACTATTCAGGTAAGGAGAAGCACTGTGATGAAAAAGGAGGAGGATAAGGTTAGAGAAAGTGAGAGGGCTATTTTACATGGGTGATGCAAAAGTGTTTGGTCATTCTACCTAATTGGTTTTCTTCTGCTCCCCCTTCTCCTTCTTTTCTTCTCTCTCTCCTGGGACAGAGAACACTGGTATCATCATAGCTCATTTCTTCTTTTTTTTTTTAGAGACAGAGTCTCACTTTACCGCCCTTGGTAGAGTGCTGTGGCGTCACATGGCTCACAGCAACCTCCAGCTCTTAGACTTACCGAGTCTCTTGCCTCAGTCCCCCAAGCAGCTGGGACTACAGGTGCCTGCCACAACACCCAGCTATTTTTTTGTTGCAGTTTGGCCGGGGCTGGGTTTGAACCCACCACCCTTGGTATGTGGGGCCGGCGCCCTACTCACTGAGCCACAGGCGCAGCCCCATTGTAGCTCATTTCAACCTCAAACTAATGGGCTGGAACGATCCTTTTGCCTCAGCCTCCCGAGTAGCTAGAACTACAGGGGCATGCCAGTACACCCAGCACATTTTTTCTATTTTTTGTAGAGATGGGGTCTCACTCTTGGTCAGCCTGGCCTTGAACTTCTGGCCTCAAGCAGTCCTCACACCTTGACCTCCCAAAGTGCTAGAATTACAGGAGGGAGCCTCTGCACCCAACTTAATTGCATATCTTCTATACAAGCATCTGCAAAAAAAAAAAAAAAAAAAAAAAGTTAAAAAAAGACTAGACTTCTATTTGTTTTCTTTATGTTAGCCACGACTCATTAAAGATAGTGCCAAGTTCTATAGACATGTGAACTCGGACACAAAATTGAATCTGTTGCAGCTGCTGTTTTTTTATTCCAATCTGATCAACTGAGGCCTATAAATTCATCTTACTTATTTAGCTTCTATAATTTTAACTTAGGCTATGAAACATCAGCAAAGCATCAGACTATTAGTAATGCCAGCCTGCACTGTCATGGGCCACTTCGTACTGCTCAAAGCATGTCATGTGTATCATTTCACATGAATTTCTCAATACTCTGTGTGACAAGGGCTCAGGTTTTGAGGAGATAAATGACTTGATTCCTGTTAACTAGTAGTCCTGAGATCTCTCACAAAAGCATGCAATCTGCTTCTTAATTTGAAAAGTATATAGCTAGAAAGTCAACAACTCTTACTATAAACTACAGAAAATGGAGAAATTGGGGGGCAGTATATATTAATAAGAAAGATAAAGATTGTTCCATTTTCCAGAAATAAATCCACTATTTTTAAGTCCACCCTTTAACTTACCTTCAGACTGAGGTCTCAAGGTCACTGGAAGTCTCAGAGGCAGCCTAGAGTCAGTAGTGCTGCATTGGAGATGCCCCTTCCTCTTTTCCAGCTTCTTTCTCTCTTCCCAGTCTCTGTCACCCCCCAGTGCCCCAATGGACTGCTAGATGTGACACTGGAAGGGCAGCTAGGCTGTGTCAGTGTCTCCAGGGCCACTCCACCCTTTTCTCCCTAATGTGTGTCCTCACTCCCTCATAGTATTTACACATGATGACCTAACTCAACTTTAGTCTTTGGTGCTTCAGTACTTAGATTTGAAGTCTCACTGATTTTCTTTAGTGTTTTAAAGTAATTGTTCTTGATCTTTGACATGGGTTATTGTGCAAGTCATTCATTTTAAATTGCATAATTTAAAATAGGCGCTTTTCTGGTTCTAAGTCCATAAAAAAGGAACTAATTTGACTACTACTTCATGATTGAACACATTTCCATTTTCCAGTTTGGCTAAACTTCATTCCAATTAGGAACTAACTAGTCAGTAATTTGATTATGCGAATCTGGATATGTAAACCAGGAGGTAGGATAACATACTTTTGCTACAAATTTCAAACTCCTATATCTCCTATTAGTTATATATTCCTCATAAGGAAAAAAACAAAAAACAAAAAAACCTCATGAGATGTATAGTCCTATACATCTCAACTGTTAAGTGAATGAATTTTAAGTTAATTAATTTTACTGGAACACAGAGCTCCAGGAAAGAGAAGGTTCACTGGGTGTATTTCTCACTGCATCACATGGCCTAGAAATAAGCATGGCACACTGCAGTAATGTGCTCTCTGCGGTCAGTACATTCATAAAAGTGGCACATAAATCATATTCCAGCAAATAAAGTCTGATTTTTTTTAAGACTACAATTATAACTTCAAATCATCATTGTCTTTGTGAGAAAAAGAAAATGTTAGGGACACCAGTAGAGAAACATGCTGGGTTATTGATTATTCATAAGTAGGTGCACAGTAAGTATTAGTCATGATCCCAGCACAGGAAACACCTAGCATGCTCTACTTGAGTAATTTGAGGAGAGTAATCAGGACTATTTGCAAAGTATGGGCAAGGCTTTCAGGAAACTAAGGGGGGCTTTAAAAGCTCTAGCTTCAGGGTTCTTCACATAGCCCAGCAGTTCTCAACCTGAGGGTCGCGACCCCTTTGTAACAATGAAAATACATCCTGCATATCAGATATTTACATTATGATTCATAACAGTAGCAACATTACAGTTATGAGTAGCAACGAAAATAATTTTATGGTTGGGGGTCACCACAACATGAGGAACTGTATTAAAGGGTCGAAGCATTAGGAGGCATTAGGGAGGTTGAGAACCACTGACATAGCCTCTTCCAGGGCTCTGACCCTAAATCTGTAATCTAGAATTTTGTGTTCTTTCACTTAAAGAAAACTCTCAAAATTATATATGCCTCATGACCCACAAAACTTCATTCTACCCCAAGCAAAAGCTACTGGCACACTCTCCGGCTGGCACCTACAAAGACCCTTTTCTATATTAGGCCAGAGGGAGCAAGAGGAGGAAGACACTCCTAGAACCTGGGGAGAGGACAAGCTGCAGGGAAGGGCTCCCTGACCAAGCTGGCCAAACCCAGCCACACCCAACCTGGAGCCTGACTAGGACATGGAGAAACTGGGAACTGGACTAACTAGGCACTGATGGGAAACATCAGCGTCCCCCACTGGCTCAACCTAAGCAAAGCCAAAGGCCAAGGATGTCAGTTTCTATATTCCATCATGGCTGGGGAGTCTGGGGCACCTGCAAAGGTGAGGAAAGGTGAGCAAGCAGAAATATCCAACTTTATTCCCAGAATTACCTGCATTCTAGACACAGAGCTCCATCAAGGAGAGAGTTCATCAGCTGTATCTCACTGTATCGCATGGCCTAGGAATAAGTAACGTGCTCTCTGCAGTCAGCGCATTCATAAAAGTGGTACATAAATCATATTCTAGCAAATAAAGTCTTATTTTTTTTTTTAAGACTACACCTATAACTTCAAATGGAAAAAATTACCAAGCTAACTTTTAGAAAGTCTTATGAAAATTATTATTCTTTGGGTTATAGTTTGCCTCTTTAAGGCAAGAAGAAAATTCTGGCACGAAGTAGATGCTCAATAATTATTGGTGGAATGAACGAGTAAATGATTCTACAACTCAAACCTTCCACGATCTTATCTTTTATCTTCCTTTCTGACTGATCAAGTATCAGTGGCTTTGAACGATTAAGTGTCACTCGGTCTCTGTTGAAAAATAAATGACCTGAAGACAATAGAAACTGGGAGTCTGTATTGTAAAAGAAACTGATTGGAAGAATGAAAAGTTAACTCCTTCATAAACGATGGCTTTCATATTTGATAATGCCTCTTTTTCAGGACACCGTTTAAGCTGGAACTTAAAAAAAATAGTCTGTCCCTGCTGTTTTACCCAATTGTATACCATTGATGTGACAATGTAACAGGATGTGATTATTGTTTAGTTTGAAGAGGTAGCACAGAAAAAAAACAAACACTGAGATATGAGTAGAAAGATATATGTCATTTTATGTTGAAAGGATACTGATTTAAAAAATGGGAAAATAGTGAGCATCAGAGATGGGTGGGCATTGGAAGTGGTGACAAATATTAGAAGTAGCACAGGGCTAGCAAGCATTCCACCCTGGGAGGCTGGGGAGGAGTCATGTTGCAGGGAGGGAGCCCCAATGTCAGGGATTATTGGTTACACCACATGAAATTCGACTGTAGAGGGCGGTGCCTGTGGCTTGAAGAGTAGGGTGAGGGCCCTATATACTGGAGGTGGCAGGTTCAAATCCGGCCCTGGCCAGAAAAAGAAAAAAAAAAAAGAAGAAGAAATTGGACTGTAGATAAAAAATAGATGAATGTATGAGTGGCGCCTGTGGCTCAGTGAGTAGGGTGCTGGCCCCATGTACCGAGGGAGGCGGGTTCAAACCCAGCCCCAGCCAAACTGCAACAACAACAACAAAAATAGCTGGGTGTGGTGGCAGGTGCCTGTAGTCCCAGCTACTAGGGAGGCTGAGATAAGAGAATCACCTAAGCCCAAGAGCTGGAGGTTGCTGTGAGCTGTGATGCCATAGCACTCTACCCAGGGTGACCAAGTGAGACTCAGTCGCCGGTGGCGCCTGTGGCTCAGTGAGTAGGGCACCGGCCCCATGTACCGAGGGTGGTGGGTTCAAACCCAGCCCCAGCCAAACTGCAACAACAACAAAAAAATAGCCTGGTGTGGTGGCGGGCGCCTGTAGTCCCAGCTACTCGGGAGGCTGAGGTAAGAGAATCACCTAAGCCCAAGAGCTGGAGGTTGCTGTGAGCTGTGACGCCACAGCATCCTACCGAGGGTGATAAAGTGAGACTCTGTCTCTACAAAAAAATAATGGATGAATGTAGCAATTTCATATCCTTTTTCATAAGAGGCCTGCCTACTACTGAATAGTGGTGTTGTCTGTGGATCATTTAATGCAAGTGCTATCTTCACTCATTGTAATGGTTCAGGAAGAAATCGCTGTTACAGCACACGTGTAATAGCAGAGGTTCATAGTTCTGTCTCTGGAATCATTAAGAAGTAGCCAAATTTAGCATACCTGAGTGAGGGAACTCCCTCACATATGATAGAAAAATATTCATTAAAAAAGTTAAAATGAAAAGTTTCAGTGCTTAATAAAGCAGTGTTTACTGATATGCCAGGGTGTTTGCATTTTATGGGTGTGTGGGTATTTGGAGTGAGCCATATTTATTAGTATTAATTCAGTCAGTACCAAAAATGAAAACACAAAATGGAGAAGGGGGGAAAACAGTTACATTATCTGAAGTGCCTGTTCCAAATCCAGGTCTGTACGGATCTGGAATCTCCCTTAAATGCAACTTCGCCTGTCTGGTGTTTCTGATACTGAGATGATATTCTGTTGTACACTTGTCATAGGCAAATGTGATTTTTAACTTTAATTCTAAAAGTCTTCGGAATGAACATCCTGGAAGTTACAAGAAAACGTCACCTCATGGAAGTCCTTCTTGCTTTTGTGTTTTTCCCAGTTTATCTCTACCACAGATTGTCCTGTTTGTCCAGCTTGGACTATTTCGCTCTTTTTTCTGCCCCTTCCTCACTCCCCATCTTTGTGTTTTAGTCAGCTGTCACATGATCCTGAAGTGTCTCTTTTATTGAACAGAATTTTCTAACCCTATTTTTAATTTTTTTTTTTTGCAGTTTTTGGCCTGGGCGGGATTTGAACCTGCCACCTCCAGCATATGGGCACTTTACTCCTTTGAGCCACAGGCGCCACCCCATCCTATTTTTACTTTTAAAAGTTGAAGGGTGTGGGTGCTGCTTGTGGTTCAGTGAGTAGGACACCAGTCCCATATACTGAGAGTGGCAGGTTCAAACTTGGCCCTGGTCAAACTGCAACAAAAAATATAGCTGGGCGTTGTGGCGGGCGCCTGTAGTCCCAGCTACTCAGGAGGCTGAGGCAAGAGAATTGTCTAAACCCAGGAGTTGGAGATTGCTGTGAGCTGGGACATCATAGCACTCTACCGAGGGTGATAAAGTAAGACTTTGTCTCTATTAAAAAGAAAAAAAAAAAGAAAAGTTGAAGGGCAAGATAGCTTAAATTCCTCTATTTTTAAACCACATGACTAAAAGTACTTTTCTTAAAAAAAAAAATCCATGCAGAAAAACAGAGTTCCTCACCAGCACAAACACACACATTTGTTGTGAACAAGTAACACAGCCAGTCATACCATCCACAATAGTCTCCAGTTGACTGTCCCTTATGGCTGAAATGAAGAACTAAGTTATCCTTCAGAAACGAACAAAAGTGAGCTCTTAGGGAATCACAAGTGCTTGGGGGAAAAGGAGTTACTTTTGTACATTGATGACCACATTTTAGAAAGATGCACAGGTGTGTACATGTAAAAAGATCTTGATCTGCTTTCCAAGTCAGACTTGGGCTGGCAGCCAGGAGAAAACCTGAAGAAATCAAAGTTTGTGTGCCAGGAGCTGCATAAAGTGCAGAATGCTCCTGTGGGCTGAATAAAGCTGCAAAGTCTGGACCACACCAAGTCTTGGGCAGAAACGATTTCACTTTGTTTTGTTTACACCTGCTAGATATCTCCAAAAGTGTTGAAAACTCCATCTTGTAAGGGAGGAAGAACATGACTAATTCCTTAGGAGCAGTGGGCACTTTTTTTTTTTTTTTTTTTAATTATAGATAAAAATATGCACCATAGATGTGGCCTGACCCATTACCCTCCCTCCACCCAAACCTCCCCCTTCCCTTTCCCTTCCTTGGTCCTTTCCCCATGGTCTTGTGGTATAGTTGGGTTATAGCCTTCATGTGAAAGCTATAGTTTAGCTTCATAGTAGGGCTGAGTACATTGGATACTTTTTGTTCCATGTAAACATGTAAACATGAAAGAGGTAAAGTCTCCATCTTTCTTTAAGGCTGCATAGTATTCCATGGTATACATGTGCCACAGTTTGCTAGTCCATTTGTGGGTCGATGGGCATTTGGGCTTCTTCCATGACTTAGCAATTATGAATTGGGCTGCAATAAACATTCTGGTACAGATGTCTTTGTTATATTGTGACTTTCGATCTTCTGGGTATAAACCTAGTAGAGGAATTGAAGGATCGAATGGCAGGTCTATTTTTAGATCTCTAAGTATTCTCCAAACATCCTTCCAGAAGGGACGTATTAGTGTGCATTCCCACCAGCAGTGTAGAAGTGTGCCCTTTCCTCCACATCCACGCCAACATTTCTGGTTTTGGGATTTTGTTAT